>JAHZNA010000551.1:0-34123 GCA_027743935.1 Sinodicranocentrus sp. ZH6 | reverse complement strand
AAAGAATAAAAAAGCTAATGTGTGTTCGTCATGTGCACGGCTCATGATAATCATGATGTCGAGAAGGATATGATACAAGAAAGACGGTAATGCGCTGGCGGAGTGTGTACCACACGTAGGCACGAGTATATTTAAGAAGCGATATCTATCTAGGTGTATTATAAGTCCTCGATGACGATTTTCATCGACAGTAAAATATATGCCACATGGAATAATTTTTCGTAGTTGCACAACAATACTTTCCAATTCTCCACATCACGTTACTAATCCGTTAACAACACCGTGAAATTATGGTGTGTGAGGGATATGAAGGATCAAATTGGAAAAAACTTGGAGAAAAAATAACTGTAAGGTAGCAAACTCTATACATCATCAATCCACCTTGATGCATTCTAGATTAAGCATTCAAGCAGAAACTAACTGGCTTCAAGAGTGTAATGTAATATTCATGGAGTTCCTTTATTCATTCTGTGTTCTCGAGACATTGGTTAATTAGCATTGCAAATATTAAGACAAAATATTAACCAGTGGTTCTCGTTCCACTTTTTATTTCTCAAAGACCCATATATTTTAATAATAATGAAGTGGTGGAATATAGAAAATATGTGTGAATAGCTGTTTAATCATGCGGTTGCTCATAAACTAAAAATAATTGCAAGACTGCAGTTTCGTTGTATTTATAAAGTATATAGATGTTATGAAAACGCTCCAGATTAAAATCAATCCGAATTATTAAAAGAAGCAGATTGAGTTAGTGGTCATGATGAAGGTATACTTTAGAGAATATAACATTTAAAATATTTGCCTTATCTGGGCAACGATGCACAAAGCATTAAATAGGTATAAAAGTAAAGTAAAAACAATAATCTGAACATGAAGAAATGGGAAGCGAATAAAAGCGACAAGAAATAAATAAATGTTGTAAATAAAATATGAAGAAGGGTGAAAGGTGAAATTTATTTTTGTCTGACAAGCAAGATACAAAAGTAGTGTAGCAGGGAACGGTTAAAATGAAAGGAGAACGGAACGAACATCATATTTTTCTTTTCCTTCCCTGCTCGTCCTTCGTCTTTTTTGTGCTTGAATACAAAATGAAAATTTAGGAGTCCACCAGGCTTGCTGTAGTAAAATGTAATGTTGTTGTAGACATTCAGAGGAAAACTGTTCTGTCGTTTGCTACACTGCAAAATTACTCACATGACATGCATAAAAGCATCTCTCGGAAAAATGAACAAGGAGGAAAAAACATGGGAACTCTCACATACCACCACCGGGGTTAACATTATATATTATATTCTTTGTATGTTCAATATGCGAAAGATATAATGCGTGATGTTATGCAAGATTCGTGGTGGATAAGAAGGAAAAAGACAGAGGTTTTTTTCTTGTGAGTTTCTTATTCTTGAGCAAATACGCTGAGCGTTCAAGATTTTGAGAACGAAGTCGCAGTGGAAGTGGAGGGAGGCTCGTCTTCTATTCAGTCAGTCAGTGTCTGTCTGGTCCTATTATCTTGGATGATGTTGTCGTGTATTAAGCTAATTCAAAATGATATGCTGGCGATGCGATGGATGGAATAAATGTGAAATGGTGGGCTGGTGCATGGTGTTGTGTCGTTGTGTGCAATAAGCACACTCGCTACCCTCATGGTGAAATTGCATGCAAATGTGACAATTTCTCTCCTTTCTTCATACCCATGCCAATCAAACTGTCACTTAAAGAAATTCACAATTTCATCGTTTAGATTTATTCACAATACACCGTTTTGCTGCATAAAGCGAGTACTCAAGTGATGCAAATGTTGTATCGGGATATAGCTTAAGGAAATAAAGTGTTTCAGCTTAGCTGTGATTGGTAAATTGGGAGAGATGGATGATACCTCTTGTCCGAAACTAAACTAGGATTAAACTTGTCTAATTAAGACGTATTTCGTTGTCTCATTTTTCAGGCCAAGAAAAAGGAACAGAATTTAGATAATCTTAAGCAAGAATTAGACACTGACGATCACAAAGTTCCATTTGAAGAGCTGTGCAGGAGGCTTCACACCAACCCTGATACGGTAAGTTGTAATTTACTACTATCGTAATTTTATCTGAAATTTACACATCTGGGAAAAAATACTATGCTAAACTCAATTTTGATCATGCCTCTTATCTTCAGGGTTTGACAAATGCGAGAGCCAAGGAGAACTTTGATCGTGATGGTCCTAATGCCCTTACACCACCTAAAACAACCCCCGAATGGGTGAAATTCTGTAAAAACCTGTTTGGTGGTTTCGCCCTTCTCCTGTGGATAGGAGCCATCCTCTGTTTTATAGCCTATGCCATCCAAGCTGGCACCTACGAAGATGCCTCAAAAGACAATGTAAGCGTAAATTGAAGATTTCCTTTGGGAGCCAAACGACTTTCATGGATAGTTGGGAAAGGGACATCGATTTTCTAATTTTCCTCTCTTCGTTCGCTTTCCCTACAGTTATACCTCGGAGCGGTCTTGTCAATTGTCGTCATCATTACCGGTTGTTTCTCATACTATCAAGAATCAAAGAGCTCCAAGATTATGGAATCGTTCAAAAACATGGTTCCACAATATGCCACTGTCTTGAGAGAAGGACAGAAAATAACCATGAAGGCAGAAGAACTTACGATTGGTGACGTGGTTGAGGTTAAATTTGGTGACCGTATTCCAGCTGACATTCGTATTATTGAAGCCCGTAGTTTCAAGGTAAGATGGGCGAATGAAATAAAAACATTGGTTGATTAGCTCGTAATGAAGTTTGCTAATGTCCCTCCTTACTTTGTTTTCTCCTTCTATGTTTGCACTCCATTTCCTCGGCGGCTCTATTCGTATAATATGCATGTGTGCACTAACATTGTTTATGAATGTGAATGCACACGGTGAATGGGTTGTGTAGGTGGACAACTCTTCGCTAACGGGAGAGTCCGAACCTCAAAGCCGAGGACCGGACTTCACGCATGACAACCCTCTCGAGACCAAAAACTTGGCTTTCTTCTCAACCAATGCTGTCGAAGGTAATATCATAGAATTCACGTTGTCTTTGCTCAACAATGATGTTGAACTGTTTGAAACTGTTTTACTTTCTTTATTTACTTGTGGAAGTGATGCATTTTCATAAAATAAGGCTCAAAAATCGAAACATTCACTTAAAAGTACAGATTTAGTTGGTGTAATTCTATGAAGCTCAACGCACACGTTGGTGGGTATACTACTGTGTGTAACGCTTAGCTACTTTGTGTTTCAGGGTGCTCCTGAGAGAATTTTGGACAGATGCTCAACCATTTATATTGGAGGCAAAGAGAAGGTTCTGGACGAGGAAATGAAGGAAGCTTTTAACAATGCCTACTTGGAACTCGGAGGTCTCGGCGAGCGTGTACTTGGTAGGTTGACTTCATGTCATGAGTAATATTTCTTGAACGAAACGAAAATTCACATATACATTATGTATATTTCTGTTAGGTTTCTGCGACTACATGCTTCCATCTGACAAGTTCCCACCAGGCTTCAAGTTTGATGCTGATGATCCAAACTTCACATTATCTGGACTCCGATTCGTTGGTCTTATGTCTATGATTGATCCTCCTCGTGCTGCTGTCCCTGATGCTGTGGCCAAGTGCAGATCGGCTGGTATTAAGGTCATCATGGTCACTGGTGATCACCCTATCACTGCCAAAGCTATTGGTAAATCCGTCGGAATCATCTCTGAAGGTACACATAAACATCATAAGCAGCAAAATAAAATATTTTGTGGTATTAATTTCTTTACTAACTTTTCTTTCCAACTTAATGTAATGGATACCTCCAGGAAACGAGACTGTAGAGGATATTGCTCAAAGGTTGAACATACCCGTATCTGAAGTTAACCCAACTGACGCCAAGGCTGCTGTCATTCACGGAACGGAATTAAAGGACTTGAGCCAGGACCAACTGGACGACATTTTGAGACATCACACTGAAATCGTATTCGCTCGTACCTCTCCTCAACAAAAACTGATCATTGTAGAAGGTTGTCAACGACAGGGAGCTATTGTCGCTGTAACTGGTGATGGTGTCAACGATTCACCTGCTCTCAAGAAAGCTGATATTGGTACTTACTCAACCGTACATATTTTCCTTTTAACTCTGCGCTATTTAAAGATTTAAATGACCGGTCTTTTTGTGCATGCGCACAGGTGTGGCTATGGGTATCGCTGGTTCTGATGTCTCCAAACAAGCTGCTGACATGATTCTGTTGGATGACAACTTTGCATCCATTGTTACTGGTGTTGAGGAAGGACGTTTGATTTTTGACAACTTGAAAAAATCCATTGCATACACTCTGACTTCAAATATTCCTGAGATTTCTCCATTCCTGCTGTTCATTCTCTTCAACGTTCCTCTTCCACTCGGAACTGTCACCATTCTTTGCATTGACTTGGGTACTGACATGGTACGTTGCAACAACTTGATACTTTTAACTCTTTCTATGTTTACTGTCGATTTCATCAATATAAAACTGATGATCAATATTAAGACTTGTTACAGAGTAGTCAGGTTATTTTAGTAACCTATCTCGTTAATGCGCAAACATATATCCTGCGAAACGCGCAAAGGATTTCAGAAATGAAATGAGGCTAACACTTGCGCAGCGAGTAGAGTATATAATAAAAATGAATGCATTGGTTAATATATAGTTTTGACCCTTGAACAGTCTTACCATACCATGTAGATATTTCCAAAAAAAATTACGAGCCAACTTTAACAATCTTTTCTAAACAAGACTAACTGAACTAACCTTTCTTCTGAACTGTGTATTGTTCTCCCATAATCAAAAAAAACTCGTCCAATTTACCCCCGACCAATTAAAGCCCCTAATGTCTGTACGTTCCATAATTTGATCCACTTATAATAGCACATATAACACTAACACACTCTGAGTTGAAAACATCACTGAAAAACTAGCTCCACAGTATTGATTATTTGAGTTTTGTTCCCCATTGCATGCCCGCGTATCACTTATGCACAAAAATTATTATTGAATTATTTGTAAAAACTTCCAATTTTCCAAAATAGTGAATAGCTCTTAGCACGAATTTTTTCGACCTTTTTTAGAGAAACATTCCTCATTTTTTAGCTCATAGTTTTAGTGCACTTAGCCAAAAGACTGAGATAAAAGCCTGATGATCTAAAATGCAAATTAGAACTGATTGAACTATTGGTTTGGTAGTTAGCAACTGCGGCAGCAGCATGACAAGAACGGAAATAACTATATTTCAGCCACGGCTTTAGTAATACTATTAAAACTGAAACACAAACGTTGTTTTTATTAACTTTCTCTTTTTTAAAACAAAATGTGTCCAACCTTTTCTACTACTTTCTCTATTATATAATTATCGGATTCTTTAGATTCCTGCTATTTCACTTGCATATGAAGCCGCTGAAAGTGACATCATGAAAAGGGCTCCTCGCGACCCTACAAAAGACAAATTGGTTAACGAAAGGTAAAAACATTTTCCCCGCTGATGTGGCCCTGATTTCCCAAAGATTTTTGTTTTCTCCCACGAGAATCTCACTTTGGGGGAATACTCTCTATCTTGGGAGTCTTGGCCTACAATTAAATAGCAAAAAAAGCAGCACTTACCAGACTTGTACTTGCGCTTCCCGTGGCGGCTTGCTACTCATAATATATCTGGCGCTGCATGTCACATTAGAAAATCATGTGTTATAGAAAGCGTATTTCCGTGTGTCGTATTATAGTAGTCGTAGATTTGTAGCAGTTTCTAGTTCACTTCATCGTAACTCTAGCACGCTCTTTGTAGTAATTATAGTCCGTCGTTGTTTCGTCTTCGCCATCAATTTGCAATCCAATTAAATAGTGTTGCTAGTAAATAATAGCGCATTTAAGATTAAGGACTGATCAATGGGAAATGTTTATGCGAGTTCTCGTTGGTCAGTTCAACATGCCAAAGTGTGATATGTGTTTTCCGCCGTTGTAACTGCAAAATAGTGACAAATAGTCAAAATAAGCTAAATGTTTTGCGTAAGTTTCGTCAAGTTGTTTGTGGTAGTAATTAGTTAACTGTACGTCTTATCAGTTTTATATGTATGGAGCACGTGTCCAAACAGACAGAAAGTGCTCCTGCTGAATTTTTTCTTTTACATTTTTTAAGTTTATTTTTATGTAATTTGCATATTTTCTCATTTACTAATTTTTATTATTATCATTTCAATAGAATTTTTGGTAATTATTGTGTGTGCGTCTTGCTACTTCATAATTATTACTTATATTCATAAATAAGTTTATTTACAGCATTATTTAGCGAAAATATAATTTGATTTCATTAGTCGTCACTCTGATTGTATTAATTACGTTATAATGCGTTTAAATGATGCGTAAACTGCTATAATTTAATTTGGTAACTTTTTCAGTTATCTATCGTATCAGTGATTAGTATATAATAATGAAAAGTAATCGCTACAATAATGATTTTTGTTGGTAGAATTGTCGTGTTTTTAGAAAAATGTGTCTTATCATAGTTTGCGTGTTCTTTTTTTGTCGCTTTCAACGTGTGTGTTTAGGTTCCAGCTATTTCTCTGGCTTATGAGGAGGCTGAGTCGGACATTATGAAACGACATCCTCGTGACCCGAAACGTGACAAATTGGTCAATGAAAGGTAAAACAAGAATGAATCGATGGCAATCCAAAAACAAACAAAACGAATCCTACAAACATCATGTTTATGCTCCCACCATCATTCCACAAAAAAATAATTCGTGTTGTAAATATTTTTCTATGCGTGGTGCATCTCTCAACTTTTCTCTACACGAACCAGATTTTCTACTTTACTTACTATCTGCCGCTATCACACTACTTTCTCTCAATTTTCCAAAAGTTAACTTTAACCCTAACCAGAACAACGCCATCTTTCTATTCTACCAATTTCGTTTCCCTAATCTTTATCTTCTGTTCTTTGAAAAAAATACAACGTTTTTCAACCACTCTACTCTGTTGTGTTATAACAAACTTTCCTAATAGCGAAATTAACACGACTGTTGAAACTTATAGCCTCGTTTTTACTGTTAATACGCAGTTATCTAATCTATGTTAATAATCCTCTTCTAAATTCAAAATCTTTTAACACTACAGTTGGTTATGATGATGGAACTAAAACGGAATGAAAAAACTTTTTTAAATTATGATTTGGAGAAAAATTATGTCTTTCGAATCTTTCGGGTCTATGGGGTCACATGAGAATACTCAGGAATGCCATTTTCCGCTCGACAATTGGATACTGGGGATATGGAAGCTTATTTCTATTCTTGTTGTCTTCAGCAATTATACTGTGCTTATGATGCTTTCTTTTCTAACTATTCAATTTTGGACGGTTTGTCCTCAAAATGAGACTAACCTGCTTTGTCTGCTGAAACGCGAAAGACAGACTGATGAAAAGTGAAGAAAAGCTTTTATTTATTCGTATATGTACAACTATGTTTGCTTTTAAGCAATGTTTTTACCGGAAGAAATCACAACGAATGCTATTTATCTAATATGTGGTGCTAAAACTATTTTATCAATCACAATGCTGTTTGGCACTTAACGTCTTATATGATCATGGTATTTGTATCTATGTATATTCCGTTTATTCATGCACGATATCTTACGCTCGGCTCAATTATGCTCAACAGCGCGTTCACAGGATTTCAGAACTCCTCATAGTGCTATTTTTATAAAAAATGTTTTTGCAATTATTGTTATTTGCCTGTTTTAAATTTTCTTAAACCTTTTTTGAGTTTTCCATCTCCTTGTACATAATATCTCACACTACAACAAAAGGGGTCAAAAGGTTTCCAGAGACATTGTATTTGGTTGGAGTAATATTACGAATTAATTTCAAAAGTTCGGTTGTGTAGTAAACCACTGCCATGTCGTGTTATACGTTCCCCTCGCTATGAAAGTTTAAATAGTGTGTAAAGGTTTTGGCTCGTGTCTATATCATGCATTAATGACTGGGGGTGCAGGTTCCAGCCATTTCGTTGGCCTATGAAGCTCCAGAAGCGGACATAATGAAACGACAACCACGTAATCCTAAGCAAGACAAGTTGGTTAACAACAGGTCTGTTTTTGTCTGTTAAAATGCCTTATTTTGTTCAGGTTATCTTTCTCTCTATGTGTGTATGCATATATTTATGTGCTCATGATTTTCTTGTTTTAACTATTAGTTTCTACTTTCAGCTCTATATCCTTAAGATAATCAACCTTTAATGAATGAACGTGTAGAATCTTTCATTTGGTCATTGAGCATGGCTGAGCGTAAGCATATTAAAACCATTGAATACTCGTCACTACTCGTCATTAATTGATCAATCAACAACAACAAACCATATTTATCATTTGCGGAGCTTGTCCTCAGATGTGCAGTCTGTCTTTTACGAACAAAATAAGTTTGCGGTGGCTTAGTTCCTGGAAAGGAATTGGAGTTTTACTCATTTGTGCTTACATCAAATAACCAAACGAGCTGAATTAAAATTTGGTGTTACTAACTCATTATCATACCTATATATGAGCTTTTACTGAGTGAGCTTTCTCCTTGCTGTATTTACTGTATGATGAATCGCTTACACATATCTGGTTAGTTATCCTTTGTGTGTATATGTACATGTATATTAGTACCCCATCCCATAGTGTTCTTCGCTTTTGTGAAGCATTGATAAAACTACTGATTTTGAAGAGTTGAAGAACGTGAATTTGATGTAAAACTGTAATGTATAAACTAGATTGATCTCCATCGCCTACGGTCAAATCGGTATGATTCAAGCTGCTGCTGGTTTCTTTGCGTATTTTATCATCATGGCTGAGAATGGATTCCTCCCCACCAAACTCTTTGGTATCCGTAAACAATGGGACTCCAAGGGTGTTAACGATCTTGAGGATTCATATGGACAAGAATGGGTAAAATGAATGATTTCTATAAATATTACAGCGACATACTCATGTATTGCGCTACCACATTAATTTCATTATTTTGACCATCCTTAGACTTATTCCGACCGTAAGAAGTTGGAGTTCACTTGTCACACGGCTTTCTTTGTCTCGATTGTCATTGTACAATGGGCTGATTTGATCATCTGTAAGACAAGACGTAATTCCGTTGTTCACCAAGGAATGAAGTATGACGTTAAACTGTTGTTTCCATTGCTTTCAAGTGTTGAAAACGAATTTTTGAGTAATGTAATCATACAATACTTATTCTTGTTTCTAGAAACTGGGTACTTAACTTTGGGCTCGTTTTCGAAACCTGTCTGGCAGCCCTGTTGTCGTACTGTCCAGGAATGGACACTGCTCTCCGAATGTACCCACTCAAGTGAGTTCTTTATGAAAATCTCCATTGCCAATTAATTTCTTACAGGATTTGAATCTTAATCAACTTAATTATTGTATGTTTGTTTTTCCAGGATCAACTGGTGGATTCCAGCAATGCCATTTTCACTAGCTATCTTTATTTATGATGAGATTCGTCGATTAATTCTCCGCCGCAATCCCGGAGGTTGGGTGGAACAGGAAACATATTATTAGTCCAAACAAAATTTTAGTGATCGTAGCGATTATAAAATAATAATAATAATTAAAATAATGATGGAAATAATAATAATCATGATACACTTAAATAACGGTAACAATAAGAGTATAAGCGTAATAATAGTAATAATAATGGTAATGACTATCATTATGAAAATAACGCTAAGTATATCATCTTCAGAAGAGAAGCCATCACAAAAAGTAATTACAAGATATGATCAAGTTCCAGTAGTTCCACCACCACCATCAACATCGATTATAAAACCACCAACACCGAAAGAGTTGTTTACAAAATTAAAATTTTGCAATGGTTACACCAGAAATCATGTCACAACAGTCATAAAACCCAGCAACAGCATAGCAAGCGTACTACTCTTTCACCCGAATAGTCTTCCACACCCAGAAAATCAAAAACGGCTATTCAAAAGAGCATTTATTTATAAGGCGATGCTAGTATCATCTCCACGATCGCCTTTTTAATAACTGAGAGTAACGTGTCACTGTTATTATTACTAACAAAAATTCAAAGCAGACAGAATCCACGACAGTTATTTATTAAAATTGTAATAAAAAACACACACAGCTCCAGACTGTACTGTCATTATTACAATAACTAGCCGACAAAAAATAATCAGCAGAAAGAAAGCCATCATAATTATTTATACACTTACATATATACAATACGAAAAATAGTCATCTTCATCGCAAGAATCATTATCGTGTCTATTTACATAAGCATTAAACACACTTGCGTATACACACCCACATTAGTACTTACGGTAATATACAGATATATACAATCCTTGCTGAACAAGTGAAAGCAGAAGCTATCCGGCTTATTCGTTACAGCATAATAACGCTCCAATGAAAATGGTGTTAGTAGTTCCTCTACCTGTAACATAATTTTTAGAAAATTTATTATAAATAATAATACGAGAGAGATGCTATACGACATAGTGATACCATAATAAGGGAATGCTTTCATTACGAAAAAAATTCAAAACAGTTTTTTAGAGAGAAATTGTAGCCGCGGTAAAAGTTCAGCATAGTGTGTTTGTGGAAGAATGCAAACTTAAATAAGATTCTATGTAAAGACTAAAATATTGAAGAAGAATCGCTATTATTCACACAATACAATACAATGCACACGTATATGTACGATGCGTCTTACAAAAATTTAAGATAATTAGCAGAGTTCATGCAGGTCGGGAAAATCGCAATTTTTTGAGTACGTATATAGGTATGTGCAAATGATGAAAAGGAAAATGCTGACAGTGCGTGGGTGCGTGAAAATACAGTACCGTGGGAAAGGAAGCAGTTGAATTTTAGACACAGCTGGAAGGAAAAAAGAAACGCCATATTAATATAGTAATAATATAATAATGGTAATAATTTGCTATCCATACGATAACAATACGACTTGCGTTACTTTTTATGACTATTGAATAGCTTTTTGAGCAAGCCAGAGCAAAAGCATGCAGTCTTCTCTTAATTGACATACTATTTATAATAATAAAATTCGTCACTTGTCGCTAAAAACTAAACTATGTACAATTTTTACGTAAAATTATGTCATCCAACCATGTTGTCATATAATATGCATATTTATAACTTGATCATCATTCATGATTATAATCGTTATGATTATTATTACTATTATTATATTGTTACAGCTGCTCCAAAGTCCTTATTATTATACATATTATTATTATACTTGTATTGCTACTGTGCATTATAGTTTCGATATACTTATATTATCATTGTGTATTTGAATGTATTTAACGTGTACACATTTTAGTAGCACACACACCTTACACAACAATACAACATCTTTTAACAATCTTGTTATATATATTACTTGCTGATACATACAATATAATATGCAGTACAGAGATATACACTATTATATATGCTGTGTCCGTTCATTACAATATGTATAACTTATAAATATAGATTTATCCAGAAAATATGTATCTCTTATTCAATTGTACATTATATTATTGCTATATTGTTTAAGACAAAAAATGGGAAACTGGTGAATGCGTCTGAATCTGAATGATGAAGATGATTATGTGTAGAAAAGCTGTATATATTCATGTTATAAAAAGGTATTTGTTGAAGATAAATCATTCTGACCCTCGAGTTTATTTATTGTTCGTTTCGTTTTCCTTTTCCTCCTCATATCGTTTCTCTTCTTTTCTTCCTATTGTTTCTTTGATTATTCTATATTTTGTTAACTAATTGGAATGGAATATATGTTTGCATAATTCATTTTCAATAATTGTTAAATTTGTTTTTGATTTTTGCAAAAATGAAAACACTGCTACCCAGGATTAACTTTTTGTTTCTTCTACGAAAGTAACGTAAGTGAAAGCATCATGCCCGAAAATAGAATGTATATTCAAAAGTCAGCGCAGCTGTGGTAATTTGAACAATCAGCTACACTACAGAACCTTGTTAAATCTTTCTTTTCCCGAAAATTTGTGTGAAATGTGAAATCTAAGATTCATGATGAACTACTTATTAAGGAAATTGCAAAGATTCGAAAAATGCTGCAAAGAGACCATAAATCATCTAAAATAATATCTGCTTAAATGGTAGCTTATTACAAGAGAAAACTCAATCACATTACAATCACTAGACATAATTAAATCATGTCGATTTTCCTAGCACTTGAAAGAGTGTACATCACACAGGAGAACAAAAGCGTGAGTGGTGGAAAGAAAGGTGAAAGTGTGAAATTGTGTGGAAAAGGGAACATTTATTTTTCAAGTGAAAGTATCCAAATAAGGTGGTTTTGAAGTGTTGTGGGAATTGCGTTATAGACAGAAAGAGAAAACAGTCCATACTAAGATATACACATGAATAATAATTATTGTTCGTGTTTATATAACAATTTATGTACACACTATTCAAAGTATTTAAGGGAGAAATGCAATGCAGATCATATGTGCAAACAGATGTATATAGTTTTACGAAATTTTAATAATAATATTATAATAATCATAAATGGTTGTCGTAGTCGAGGTAAAAAATGTGTCGTTGTGTATATATGCTAAATATACCGTATACCGTACATTATTCTAGAGTATACCTTAGAGTGAAATATTGTACTTGAGCTCTTATACCGTTAAGATTTATTTATTGATTGATTGGTCAAATGGCTGCTGATTGATTGCGGGATCGAGTGAAGTACATAATAATATATTATCTGGATGAAACTGAAGGAATTGTTGTACATTACCTTCTGTAGCTGCTATTCATAGAGATATACGTATGGTTATCTAGTATGTACCGTTATATACACAATGGACAAGTGAACATTGCTACCAAGAACATAGATTTACAACAATATATTGATGTATTATTGTTACTACTATATATTATATACAATTATATTGCTAGTGCTGCGTCGTAAAGGGAAATCGATTGTATTCAACATTGTTGTACATATACATACATACCCAATACCCACTTGATTGTATCTTATATCCAATTACTACTACTATTATTATTATAATTATTAATACACAAAAAATTGTTAGACAATTTTATCTCTCCGCAATTTTACCTGATACCAAAAAATCAAAAATAGAAAATCGTCATTCGTGTGAACATGACTAAAAACAATCAGATCTAGACGTGAAGAACAAGACAAAAAATTGATTATATTCTGGACAAAAAAGGTTTTTTGCATCCTCATGATGATACAGAAGAGAAAATCAATCAATCTTCTATCCTATATAATATGTTACTAAAAGATGTACACACCGACACACAATTTATATAGTGGAAGAAAGGACAACAAATCAAGGGGAAACAAAAAATTTATATAATGATATACTACATACATGATGATGATGACTTCTTTTTGAGTAGCAAATGCATTTTAAATAATAATATACTGGAAAAAAATTGAGAGAAAAAAGTTAAATAAATTTCTTAAAAACATCTTTAAAAACCAAGTTGCTTCGTGAGCAGAAAATCATTGATTTGAATATTTTAAATTTCATTCCACCAGACAATGTACCGATATTTCTTTGAATCAACCGAGTTATGCACTTTGCACAAAGGCAAAGCCTTAAAAAATACAACAAATTTGTCAAAAGCAGACTCTCAATAAAAACTTTCCGCTGGCCGGTTTCTCTTACACGGACTCACAATTAACTAATTTCCTTTGCCTGTTGTCAGTTTTCAATCACATCTCTCAAAAAAGTGGGAAAGTAGCATCTGAAAACAAGTGGCCACACCCTATGGTCACTTCATCATTATGCTTTTAGTGCGATTGTTATATTTACACAATACGGCTAAATAAACGTAAAAAGAAAAGAAAACTTGCGTTTTTGTTAGTCTCCTTGTAGAACTTATAACTAAAAATAGATACACTAAATAAATAATTAGTAATTAACTACACAATTAGAATGATCATAGTAATAATTATTAAATACACAGATTTAAACTTTAGAACTTAGTAAAAATTCTCTATATGGGATATTTTGCGTACCAATAATGAAATCATACCACATATACACACACCAAGATAATATGTTTTTAGCAGAGAAACATAACAAACATGAAAACTGCTCTCAATTAACTTTAGAAGTAATATGTAATCAGCTCCAAAGTTATTTCTGTCTTTTAGCAGCTATTTTAATAGAAGTTAAAAATAGTTAGTTGTAGTTAGCAGTATTTACAAAAGGTAATTATGTGGTGCATACAACAGGAAAAATACTAATTGTATTATGCTCTTTGATCAATATGTTAGTCTCATAAATAATTATAATATTCATACAATAAGATTGATGTAGTACTAACTGGAACTTTATTACTAATTATCGAAGCCTTTATTATCTCATCGTCGTCTGAACATGTTTTATTAAGTCATACGAGTGATCTCCTTCTTTATTAACTGGAACAAAACATTATTGCACAAATAATGGAAACAGCGTCGTAAACTGAAGGTAACTCATCTAAAGAAAACTGTCATTTATCCCACCTATGGAATATTAAAGCTAGCAGGTAGCTCAAGGCCACTCCACTCCATGGAATTGTCGTTAGGTAATCTGGCAAAGGGAGCTCCCGTCGCTAGGTTACCTAACGACAACTAAAGTCGAGTAGCCTTGCAGGTAGCTCACATTCAGTTTATTCAACCTTACTCATTCATTAGGAATAAAGTAAATTAGTTCGTACTGGTTAATAAAACCTTTGCTAACCGATATATCACTACCAAACAACAGTACTAGATATATAGTACATATTATTGATATGAATAAATTAACAAACTAAATCATATTTGAAGAATTAAACTAAATCATGCGAATACTTACCATGACAATTGCGAAAGTGACATTTGGGGTGGAAGGATTCGATCGTAAAACTTTACTTACCTTTAAATGCACTGACTCTCAATTTTTAGTTTTCTTTTCACAATTTTTTTAAATTCATGCTGTAATTATGTTGTGTGTGGGTTTTCTCCTTTCAATTAAATAGGCAGTTTATCATCTTAAGTTAAATATATTAAGTGAGTGTTGAAGTGTTCTGTGGGTGAAGCAGTCATTAATTTCAGTTTTTCTCAACTTTAATTATTTTATTCATAATAGCACTTTCCTAATTTAACTGTTTGACATGATAAGTAATAGATGTTTTTTTTTAAAAATGTATGACTTTCTCCAGTATGTATGAAGTAAGAGTGATTATCAAATTATCAAACTTGTTGCCGTTGATGAACCTGTAAAAGTACCGCCCTCCATTCTTGTATGATGTCGTATATAGGGTAAAACGTTGTTTGTGACCTTTCCAAATATTATGGTATACAATTCGTCCCAAGTCCCCACAAATAATGCACAAACAAAACTACTTTTTTTGTAAATTAAGTGACAGTTGTTATCTGTTAGCAATTTCAGCATGTAAAATTGTCTAATGGTTTCTAGAGTATCGTTGAAAGAACGCCGTTTTAAATTCTATATTATATATGAGCAAGAATGCATTGTGTGTTATAATAACATAATATACTACCTATATACTTGAATTGTATATGATTCTGATGATGACAATTGTTATAGAGGGTATAACTGATCCAAAAAGTATTAAACAATACAGAGTAGAATTGTAAAAGAAATTCTAATTTTGCCCCTTTGGTCAGCTACTACGTGTTTGAATTTTACCATTTGGAAATATATACACTAAACTGTGTAATAATGTGAGCGAAAATGAAAAAAACTTGTACGGAATCTAAAAAAATATGAATAAAACATGATAGTGGATTTTTTAATAAAAGTAAGTAAGTTATTTATTTATTGTCAAAAAGGTGCCCTCAAAGAGGTAGTTTATCCTTAGACTCGGAGGATTTTTCAATAGATTTTATCGCTTTATTTCGTCTTCAATCGCATAACATTTTTACATACCTACTTTGCTTGGCATATAACTTGGTATTTATCATTTATGGTAACATTAATCTCATCAATCAAATAATGGGATGTTAATCATTTAAACCAAGCTCCTTATTAAAAATATATACCAAAAACCAACAATATACGAGTAAAAAATAATTAAAAATAGTAGCAGCATATAGGCGACGAGAGGCTAGAACTTAGAACCTTATATTAATAATAATACCATTCGACGAGAGAACGTACATGTATCTATGTCATCATTTGGTGCCATCAACATCCCATAAAATGATTTTTAATTTTTACATGTCAAATAATGGTAACCGTAAGTAAATGTTTCCTGATGTCTAGTAAAATTCAAAAATGATTTAATTTCTTGAAGTCTTAGTTTGATTTCTAGGTCTAGTTCTTCGTGATTCCACGGCATGCATCATAGGGTCTGGCTGCTGGGTTCGCATTCGTCGTCTCTTAGGCTTTCCTCTGGGTGTTGTCGGTTGTCTTCTGCGCGGTGGAGGGGATCGTGCTTCTTGCTGAGGGGATGACTGTGAATCGAATTCTGGGGGAGAGGATGAGGATGAAGGTGCAGGAACACCTTTCCTCTTATCTGGTCTACGTTGCCTTCTTAGTCGCTGTTGAGGCTGCCTTATTTCTCTCACATTGGCTTGCTCAATGTCAAAATTATTAAATCCGTCTAGAAAGTTGAACTGCTCATTTGGGAAGTTGAACTGCTCATCTCCACCGACAGCACTGAACAAAGAACTGGTGGGGTCTAAATGGTCATTCCCCCCTTCAAAGTGAAACTGTTGTCGTTGCTCATGCTCTGGATATCCCTTATCCTGTTGGGTATTCCCGTATGCCACACTTTTTCCATAATCGGCAGAACCAACTTCATAAGGATGAACTGTTGTCTTTGGCGCTGGGATATTTGGCAGCCGAGAAAGTAGTTCTTTCACTCCCATATTGTTTGGTCTAGCTCCTAAAGCAGGGGTTTCCAGATATACATGACCAGATGTTGAAGGTGGGACTGGAAGACGAACCCGAGGCTGGGGAGGAGTTACGTGTTCTGTCATGTAAGGTTTAGTAGGGCTGGGATACGCTGTCGCTGGATAGGGACTTGGATACGGTGAATCATTATTGATCAGCGAGTTGGTAGCTATAGTTGGCGTGGGGCTAGCAGAAATTTGTCCAAATCCGTGGTGATGCGGCTCATGAAAAGAGTTGTAGTAATGGAATGGCTCTTTTGGAATCAATCCAGCTGATGTCGGCTGATACAATGATGGCGTCTGCTCTGTCACTGGAGTTTGGAAAAGGTACTGTCCGTGGGGTTGATGGATTCCATGTTTTTTCTTATTTTTCTTTGGCTTGATCAAAGTGTAGGGGTAGGTACCTCGTATCGGTCCAGATTTGTAGAGATCCAGGGGCACAACATGACTACCGCTATCCTTGATTGGTTTCGCTACTACAGCTTGAGAATGGGAATGTACAGGAGTTTCTTGAAGATACTGAAAGTGTTTAGCTGGTCGAACATATTCATTGGGGTGATTGGCTTGAGGCTGCTGTGAGTAATATGCAGGCTCTTTGTACTTCTTTGTTGGCAGTGCAGTTGATTTGACCGATTGACGACCGCGAACTTTTGGAGATTCATAATATGTTGCGGCTGTAGTTCTCACTTTTGGTGGGGGAGGCAATGCTGGTGCTAGAGAATTAGCGGCTCTAGCCCTTGCTGGACCAGCACGTGGACTTTGCTCATGTGCGTACGCTAAATTTTCATTATTTATGTATTTGCCAGCACCGCCACGGTATGGCGAAATCTTGTCATAAATGCTGTTTGGACGCGGTGTAGCAGTAGTACTCACAGAGTTAAAAATAGGAGTTGGTGTTGGAGCCCTAGGGATATTGCCAGCTTTAAAATTTAATCTCGGAGCACCACCACCACCACCTGACTGATGGCGCTGATAGCTCAACTCATCGTCATCATCATCATCTTCTCCATAAAGAGGCGTAGTTTTTAGTGGCTTAGACTTATACACCCGATTGGAATTAAAAGACGGTGCTGTGGACGGTGTAGCCGCTGCAAAGTGTGCAGGCTGAATAGACTGATGATATTGTTTATGCAATCCCGAATTCAGTGAAGGGTGATTTCGGTATCCTCCAAGTGTTGGGGAAGGTCCACTTGGAGCTCGAGATTTACTCGGTATCTCTTGGATAGCTTTTTCGTATGTCACATCCGCCTTGTATCCTGTTTTCCCTCCAGCTGTGTAGCGCACAACTTGAGTTCTGAAATGACAACCCCAAAATCTCGATTTACAATGTATGTACACGTTAACGGGATGCTAGAGCACAATGTTTCATACCTTCCATCAGGCAGCGTAATTCGGTATTCCCCAATCGTAACTTGTCCATCCCTAGCTTCCTTATGGGAAAAGTCTTCCGCGTCCTCTCCGACAGCGTATGCAAATGCATAGTTTTTTCCAGGCTGAAATCATTCAGGAACGTTAGCACAAAAGTTTTTACTAGCATTTTAAAAGTACAAATAAAAGTTAAAGCTCACCTCTTTGTAAGTCGTGTCTGGTTGATATTCGTTAGAAACGTCAAAGCTATTTCTCAGCACAGGAGCAGGACTTGTTAACTTGTTTCTTTGTCTTTTTTTCTCCCTCGCGTACTTGGACGGGGAGTAGTAAGGATCTGCCGATGGGGGACTATGACTGTGACCATAATTACCATCTGATCCAGCATGACTATCTAAATAGGGGTCTGGTGGGGATGCTTCAAACAAGGGTGCCCTTGTAGGTCTAAACGTCTGAGCTGAAACTCGATTTGTCCTTTTCTGAACTCCACGACTATCTCCATTCCCACTGCGATTACGTGGTCGACCCCGCTTTCTTGGTGTCGCTCTGATAGGTCTGGCAACTTCATCTTCTTCTTTCTCATCAGCCTCATCCACAGGGGATTGTGCTGAAGTGACAGTGATCACGATAACGGAGAAGGTGATCAGTGTGAACAGAAATACCTAAACAGAATTTGGAGCAATTTTATCCACATCAGATAATAACAATACATATTGTTATGAGAACGATATACATTTACATTGTAATGAATACACATAATGTAATCGTATTCATTTTCGAAAGCTTCTCTCTTGCAGAGCAGTCACAGTCATGCTCCACTTGTTACTAAAATACTCATTTACATTTATCAAAAGTCGTAAACCTACAAAACTGTTTCAGCATATTTCCCATTCGTCACGTTTCAACATTAAATTAATATCAGTTTTATAGCCCCATGTATGCATCCTATCCAAATAGTTATTCATGGGTGCAACATATTATGCACTTATTCCAAATACCTCATGAAATTAGACAATCATCATAATTACTATTTACCCATTGGCATTCCCCTTCACAAAACGTAGCGTTAGACATTCTTCGATGCCTCCATAATTAACATTATACATACTTTCAACAATGTCTGTCCAAATGTTCACCTCAGCATTTGATGACTGATTTGATCTGCGGCTTAATTTTCGAAATTAAAGAAGATCTACTTCATTTGCATCCTCCTCGTCGTTTACTCTCTTTCTCATTACTTTCGTGGGATTCAGCAAAGTACGGCACGCGTATAGTATTAGCGACTTGCCCAGTCATCAAAGCGGATACACGTTGTTTGTGGTTAACATTTTTTCTTTTTGCTCAACTTTATTTTTTACATGGAATCACGAAAAAATTACATTCATTTGAAGTGAGGTGTACAAAAATATAAAATGATTTTACGTAAAAAAAACTTTCAAGTACAGGTAGATGTAAAAATGGAAATGGTCAACATTCAAGACAAGATTACAAGACCAGCAAAGCACAACACCGCGTCGTTTTTAAAGCTCTTTTTTCAACTGCTGCATTCGTAGGAGTACTTTTACGTGGTTATATGAATAAACTAAAGAGACTACACACCCATACTAAATCAAATAATAGGGGGAAAACCAGAAACAATTCAAGGGAACATTGTACTATACCTACCGCATGATAATGTACTCCCTCCCAAAAAACTGATCTTTTTCTACTGGTGAATGAAAGTTTGGCAGTTAATGTTAGTTTAAGCTATCATGAAGGCGTTTTGCAATCAAAAAAGTGGACAGCGGATTATAAAAAAACTGCCTGCTAAAAGCCAAGGGTGCGTGTCCTCTACTTGTCTCAGGTTCTTCTTTTACATTGCAGCCGTCGCACTGCCTTAATTAGTACAGAGAAACCTATCATATTCCCAACAAAATGGCAAAGCAACATCATCATTTTACACTGCATTCTTTTCGAGAAAAAAAGTCATCACCATTCTTGAGTTTCAATATCACATCCCTTTTAACTCACTCGGATATGCACTTTGAACATGTGCTCGTCATACATGTTCTCTTACAAACTTGGCACAAAACTGAAAAAAATTCTAAGCTTTTGATGCACATCATATAATCTGTGCACTGAGAATTGTCTTGTAATTTCATGGCTGGCCGTTTTGTTGTTTTTCATTATGTTTTCGCGAGTGTTGCATGCAAAATGTAATAATATTAATTCTATCTAAATAAAAGCAATATGCCTTGATGATGATGACTGTGATCTCTCTGACTGACTGGTAATGGTCAAGTGGAAGTGATAATAATCACGAGGATGGACGATGCACTCATCTCACACAAGTGACCTACTACTAGACTGTAACAATGCAGAAACTGAATATATAACTCACCCTGCGCATCTTCATCTTGAGTTCTTTACTCCTCTCTCAACTGTACCAGCTATTTTGCTTAATGATTATAATTGTTTTTCTTGTTCTCGTGCAACAATAAAAAGAGGAATGTGTGGTATGTGCTGCGGTGGTTGGTGGTGATGTGATATGTGTGCACTACATGATGTAGACGACTCTGGTTTGCATCATGCATCCATAAAAATCCTTCATCCGAGTCGATGAGCATCCATCCCCTTAACTTGTTCTCTCTTTCTGGTTCCTTCCTTTTTTCGATGAGATGTAATTTTTTTCTTAAAAAGAAATTAATATGTAGCCCGCCGATCACATTCCTTTATGGCAGCAGTCACTTTTTTGATTTGCATAAAAGTTAATTAATATGATGATACAGTGACATTCATTTAGTGGGAGAAGGCAAAAAAAAGATAATCATATAATGGATAATAACATATATTTATAAATCTGTAATTGGCCAATTTATGACTGTAACTCTGTCCATGCCCATCCGTTTAGGAGAGAAATATATATATTTCTATGGGTATCCTTCCATCTGTCTTTGCTAATGTCTATTAATCACGTACAATTCAATTTGTCAGCGATCATCACATCTCACATCACATCACGGGCCGAGTTACAGCAACAATCACTTTTTTATTGTTTGTGGAGATGTACTTGTTTGAGTGACTGCCACAAAACTTGTGACGTAAACTGTTCAGCTACTTTAGGATTGAATGATACACTGCTTCACTAATCCACTCCAATCACATGAACACGGTCATTTTCTCTACCGAGCCCTTTTTTCTTCTAAACTCAATGAATCTTCCTCTTCAACAATTAATTTTTATTCCTAGTTGCTGGCCTTCACAAAGAATTACCGTTGAAGTGAACACAAGCGAACGACAACAATTCTCCAAACATGCTCTTGTAACACAAGCACGCTTACAACACGCTTCCAATGCATGCAGCTAGCGTCAAGAACGTTAGGATGTTAAACACGTCTAATAGGTCAACTTTAAAAAGCCACGTCTGGAAGCCTCTCTCAAAAATTTAAACGAAACGAATTTCCTTCAGAAGTTTTAAAAGAAACCAGAAAAGGATATTAGTGCTTTCCAAATAACAAACTCAAGATCCAAAACAGAACTGAGCGAGTTTGAAACGTCGTTCGAAATATAAGGTAGTTCACGCTTTGACGGAGTTTGTCTTATTAAATTTATCAGCTCACAGTTAAACTAGATGAAGACGAGTTTGTACTCGAGGTTAGTCAATGATAAATGGATTTTTTTCTTTGAAACCTCAAGCCAAGCAACTACATGTGTGCTCAAAGCATGTACTAATTTTTTAGGGTAAAAACAACACTGTTAGAATATTAATCCCACGAAGGGACAAAAAACTGAGCATAAAAATTGCAAAAAAAACGTTGTTATAATATTATAATATTATGATTTTTACCTTATACACATATTTTAAACTATTAACGCAATCCACACAACTCCTCAAGACGAACTTAAAGTGAAGAAGACTCCCCTTCGCTTGTAGTATAGGTAATATATATTGCTTGGGGTTGTTTTACTCTCAGTTTTATTTTGCCAAATAATTTGGGCTAACTGTCAGTCAGTCAGCTGAAGAAATATATAAATTTCTGCAATCCTCACCCAAAAATCGAAATTATTGCAAGGCTCATGTTAACTAATCATTCGCCAACATTACGCTAATCAAACTGACTGACTTTGTGTCAATGTGACTTAGGCCGGATGAGACTTTTGCACAAGTGACTTAGCCAACATGACAAAGTCCCCGTTAATAAACGATTTCGCTTCTAAACATTTTTTTCATAAAGGATGTACATTTACATGACGAGAGAAATATAATAATATTTAAAAAATTTGTACACGCAAAGTAGCAATGCATAGACCATAGCATGTTTACACAGTGCAGTGCACCCAACAGGTCAAGTCAGAGTTGAGTTCAATTTCATTCCAAATCACAGCCACGTCGTAACAATAAAAAAGGGAGAAAATACATAATACGCTGATAACTCTGCCTTACGTATGTATATATAACCACTCTATTAGACAAACCGCAATGTTATAATATATTATATGCATGATACCATATATATCATCATCCTTCCCGTTTATCAACGTAATCATCGCCATCATTGTCATGAGTTCTCAAACTTGTCATTAGACGCTGCATTTTATTCAGTGAGCATCTTAAACACCACTGATTACACGGAATACACTCATATTTTACTGCACCGCCCTCCACATTAACTTATGTACCTAGGAATAATGAGTCTGTCGTGTTTCCGATTCTATCTCAACCGCTCATCATGTAATGCTCAACTTTTGCTCTTGTTTTTTTTCTTCTTCAAGTTTTCACTTTCCTTCTCGAATCGCGTACACATGTATTTTTTTCTAATTATTACATGATTGTCGTCCCACACAGTTAAACATTCATTTTTAAGAATCATCTCATCTGAACTATTTTTCCGAGAGAATCCTTTCTTTCTATTTTATATCCCTTGCACAGTTTCCATTTTCCTCTCTCTTAGCATCGATTTTTATTGAAGAATATAATAAGTACAAAAGTCTCATTTTTCCAACCATAAACAACCCCATAAAAAAAGTCATTCTCTACATGCTATTGTAATTACAATGATGATATTAAAGAAACATAAATATAAAATGTTTCAGATTTAGATGCGTGTAGTATTTTTATGGCCGCACCTTATACTCCTCAGTAGAGTCCGGGAGGGATATCAGTGAGCGTCATCTCTATTCTGGCGCTAATCTATCTAAAGTGATATCACAACATCACACAACAATGTCCATAATAAGTGACGAAGACAAAGTGAAACAGCAAAAGCCGCATGATATTTACTACGAATGAAATATGTATCAAGGATTATTTATAGGATATCATGCTTATTGTCACCTATTGTCTGCTCACGAGTACAAGTTGTAAATAGCCTCCCTCTTGCACCCTGCTTGACATAGGCATCATCACATCAACTTTATGACAAAATCCATAAAAACCGTCTCCCATTTACATTCGAAAAGAATAATCTCTCTCGATCAAAATCATCATCACGAGCAAGACAGGCATGCATGTATCGACATCGACGCGAGCTCTTTTAATCTCGCAATCCATACAAAAATATGATTCGGTAAAAAAAAGTGCAAAAAACAAGTGATAAGTTTTGAGTAATTCTCAGCGAGGAAGCGTAATGTTTTTTGCCATTATTGTTTACAGTTTATGTAAACAAAATGGAAAAAAGTAAGAAAACGTGCGATTTGTCTGCTATGTAGTAACGCCGAGTTATACACGTAGGAGGGGGGAATGTTGATAGTTTTAGACACTCTCCTATTACTGCTCGCAGGCACTACGTGAGCTGCCTTACGATTTATACATTGTGAATGAATGAATGAATGAATGAATGAGAGAGTTTGTCGTTTGTCTTCCCGAAGGAGCTCTCTGAGAGGGGATATTGTTTGTGTGTGTAAGAACGATTAAAAGTGAGTTAATGGTGATTACAGCACCGAAAAATTCTCACGGAGCCCTGCTCATTATTTGCATTAATAATGCATTTAAGATAGGAAGGCGAGCATATCACGAATGAGAATTAAAATTATTGGCACACAATCACAAAAAGTCGCCATTGCATTGAAAAATGATCCCTGTAAGTAGGTACCTATACTCTTTAACAATTGGCAATAACAGACAGGTAATCAACCAAGCATACGTAACACATGACTCTGTCTGATTTCTTGCTAGAACATTGTTCTTATCAGAGTTAGTTTGTCTACATGAAATGTAAGGAGTTGAAGGAGCTTTCAAACTTTGCCAAAGTCTCTACCTACTGTAGTGAAATTATTGAGAAACTTGATGACATTTTTCTCACAATAGAGTCCTTTTTATTTTAAAATGGGAAAATGTGAGGGTTCCTGCTATGCCTGCTATGTCTGCATCATGAAATGTTCACAGCCTTCAAGTATTAAGTCTTCATCGTATTTAGATAAGAATACTATATGATGATAACCATACATTAACCATTTGATAGAAAAAAGTCATTATTCGATGCACTTTTTTATAAATGCAGATTAGGTCGTTCCCTTTTTCCTTCCTAATACTTAAGAAAAAAGTCGCTCAAGGGACTTTTTCAATAAGAAATACACGAGCTTGAAATTCAAAGTGTCATCTTCCTTCTGTGGAAACGAAGACAATAGACTGAAAAAGTATATTAGTTTTTTCCTGCCATTTACGTGGCATTATTGTTCCTTTGTCAGTTCATTTTAAGTAGCATGTTGGCTGACATGTATTGCATTCAAAACATTCTATTGCCCTTTTGACAAGACGAATAGTGCCACACACACACACGCGTAAATAAAAGTATATGAAAAAATGCCCTCCCCGCCATCTTCCTTCCGTGAGACCTGCAAGGCAGTTTCAGATACATAAAGTAAAACCACACAAATGAACTCCTGTGTATAAACTTAATTACAAACATGGTATGTCGGTAATTAATGCTGTCATTAATTACTTTGACACATGAGGTGTTCATTGTTCCTTGCATTCGAGTAACCAAGTATTAAATAACTTGTGAAGAAAGGAAGGAAGGAAATGAAGCAATCTGACAATTCGGATTTTTGCTTGTAACTGCATATATACCTTAATATGGCCATTTTTATCGGGATAATTATACTCGATCAGCTTATACTCGTCATAAAATGTATGAATTACGAATTTTAATGAGACGTATACCCACGTGAAATAAGAATTATATTTTCAAATAGCTGATCGAGCTCAAATTTTCACATGATTTTTTATACATCATGTTGCGAACGTGCTCTCAATATCATCAGATTTTAAGACCCATCTTGACTCTTTAAAGCTCTTATTTTCGAAAAATAGGAAGAAAATAGTACCTTCCTGTCCTAATCACGGTTAATGGTGTGTAGGTAAATGGGTAAAAACGTCAGAGAAGCCGGAATTAAAGCTTGATTGCTCATCTCAACATTCCCTTTGCGACATTTTTAATGGCTTGTAGCACTAATAGCTTCATTCATTAAAATCACTGCAATAACCGTGTGTGATACATGATGACTATAATATTTAGTTAAGAAGGAGGAGGAAACTTATGCAATTTATTGTTAAATATCTCTTCTTTTCCACTCCTAGAGCCATGCTTTGTTTGCATTTTTACAGCAGTACAGTTTGAAAGAGAAAAAAAATGTGGAAAATAGTGTCATTTATTAAGAATAAAATATTGTAATATTATTCGGTCCGATCATACAACAGGTTATTTTAGTCTGCAATGTGCATTGACAATGAGTTAAAAAGCGTTGTAAATCCGTCAAAGATTGAGCTTATTAATGGAAGTAAAACAAAGTAAAGTTTGAGTTTGTTTCGAAAACCCTGCATGTGGCTTGTTGTAGTCTCGAATTAATCATTATCTTTTTACTGCCTTTGACGCTCATCTACTTTGATGTCGTACATTGTTATTGCTCGACCACATACATCAATTAATGTTGCTCTGCTATGGTATTATAATCCGTATACGGTGTGCCGTCGCGTCAGTTCTTTCTCTGCTATAAACTGCATAAAATTGCTACTCTTTTTTTCATGTACTTTTATCAGGATATCAGACGTGAGCGTCGTCATCAGAATCATTAAATAACTTCCTTGAATGACGGATGAATGACTAAAATGGAAATGAATTGGACTTGTAAAACGTGGAAGTACGTTAACATGAAATTAAATAGATTTTTTCATTGTTGAATTGAAACCCTATAATTTTGGTTTGGGAGACTTTGTGCATTTTGGTTGGATAAATCTTTGTCGTGTATAACCTGACATGTTTTGTTATTATATTTTTTGAGTCACCAGAGGAAGTGGTACTTAACTTACGCAATCGAGTCATCCACGCATATCATTCCCAAGAAGGAGTGTGGAGTGTTATCAGTACGTACGTATTATGCCGTATGCACAAACCGAAAATTTTGAAAAATGCATAAAAATGCATTAGGCTAGTACATACTTGTACGCTTTAATTGCAGGAATGCTCGAAAAGAGTTGTATGCTACCATATAAGGCTACGAAACATATCATATTTTTAATGAGTTTAATGTCCATGCAAAGATGTAAATTGTTGATCAATTCATAATACTTTCGATTGTTGGAGATGACTCTTCCCAAGGCAATGAGGAGTATCTAGTAAATAGCTATACATACATTTATAAAAGATATTAGTGATTGGTCTTCATTGGCCATTAAAAATCATGTTTCAGTTTCCTTTGCAGCACAAATAAAAATGGGCAGTTAGACTTGATGTCACGAACTCAGTGAGTGGGAAGATTGCATTTGTTTCAAACTATCAGTCACCAAAACAGGTGGTCATCGTCATTGCAAGCAATATAATTTTAACAAAAATTATAAAAATCTGTAATAATAATACGTATGATTGTGATTAAATAATCGCAATAAAATGATTTTGCTGCGCTTTCAGCAATTGCATTGACCAATAATTGACCCACACGATTTCATTTGCTCCAAGTCACACTCACCTCCTAATTGCCAATTAATCAATGATTGGGGTGCATTGTGGTTTTTTTGAGTCAGCGGCATCCTCCCAATCAGAGTTCAGAATAGATAAATGCATGAAAGGAAAGTCAGACAGAAGTTTTCAGTCAGAGAGAAGGTAGCAAATAATAACTATTGACAGTATACAATAATAGCCATAATAAAATGGAAACACTTGCACCTGTTATTAAAGCGGAGGTGACTACCACACAGCAAGTAACTATCAAATTATCATACTGCATTTTTCGCTCGTCAAATGTCAAAACGATTACCTTCTCCATTTTATGCACTTTTTCTGCAACAACGGCAGATCAAATCTAACATTTCGTTCGATATGTGTAGCACAACATTGATCAACACTCACTACAAAAATAGGATGACTTGAGCCATCTTGCAAAACTGAAATTGTGAAAAATTGAAATTGTGATGGGATACGAATATCATTATGGATTTATAAATACATAACCCATTCAAGGGTTGAGACAATGTTTGACTTTTGATTGCTAATTGCGCGAATAAGTTCGTGAAGAATAAGCAATGGTTATTATACTACCCAAACTTGGCTGATATGATGGCTGTTTTTCACTTAATTGGCTCAAGCATTGAACATGAATGTAAAACAGTCTTGAGAAATATGACGGTTCTTATTACTAACAATGAAAAACAATGTGTGTACTCTCAGCAGTCTAGAGATCAAATTCCATATTCACAATACGAAAATGAGGCTGAAAAATAGACAATTTAGAAAATGAAAGATATTTGACTTTACTTTCATCATCCTCACATTTACTCAGGTTTTGGCAACATTTTCAGAGCTTTGTAGATTACTAATAACCATAAATCGTTCAAATACAGTTCACAAGTACATTTTTATGACTTAAGATTCATGATTCTTCTTTGTTGGATTACACAACTCTTTAGATTAAGAACAAATAAGAATACATGTGTTCTCGTAACAAGTTCAATCAACCTGAGCCAAAGGCTAAGATTTATGCTAATACTTTGTAAACTGAGCTGATTTGAGTAAAACTGAAAACACTACTCAAACTATATTATATCATCATCATAAAATTCCTACGGTATTTTGAACAACCTTGAGATTAATATGGCGCCATGCCGAATGCACGACACGACTTGTGGAGCATCTTCTGAAATGACTTAAAACAATGAAACTATAAACAAGAAGGACAGAACATTGGATCATGGGAACATCCCCCACTGATTTCGTGTTTAAAAGCAATGAGCATAAAAACGGTCACCAAAAAATGAAGAGTTTTGTCACTTTCATTCCTCTTTTCCCATTTTAAAGGAAGCCAAAGGGTATATTTGTCATATTTTTACTGTCTTAATCACTTTGCACACGTTCAAAGTGAAGGTTAAACTGTTTCAGTTGAAGTGAATCATGGTTGCATAATTGGGTAGACGGAGGGTTGCTCGTGTGTAAGAAATGCAAGCAATGTGTCATGTGTTAGATTATGATCCAAACATATGTCCACTGTCAAGTGAAACAATCCATTATTGCATGAGCATTGTCATGAGAAGAGAGAGCATATTAGCAAAATAAATTAATGACAGTTGTAAGCCAAGATTGAGTGTAAAAAAGCCGAAAACGCTTTTCCCTTTCCAATGCCATTACATCTTTGGTAGGGAACAATGAAAAAGGTGAAATGAATTAGGAAATGCGGATCATGCATGTTTGCTCATCTGTCGACATATGTATGCATGTTTTGTGTCCCTTATTAAAATGCATGAAATGTGGATTGCTCCTTTTCGAGACGGCTACTGCTGACAAGAGCCATTACAAGAGACAAAAGTGGCAGAAAAGTCAAGAAGTCAGGAATAACGACGACGAATTTTTGGGTAAAAATGTGTACGTGCCGTCATCGACTATTTAACAGGGTGCAATAGCTAAATGCACTTTTTGCACATTTTTCATCACAATAATTTTTCACATTACACTTTCAACCATGCACAGAAGTTTTTGGCGAGTTGTTTTAGAAGAAATATAGACAGTTCAAGTCCGCCTGTGCAAGTGGTTACAAAGGTTAAAAAAATGGGAAAATGAAGATGAGTCGACCAGTGTGTCGACTCACTTCAGTTCCTTGTAACGATGCCAAGGTCATATTCATTATTAACACTGACTCTATCCGCAAAGATGTGAGGTGAGGTGGTGGAAAAATACTCTTTTATTTATGCATATACGCATGCAGGGAATGGGATGATCTTCATTGAAATGAGAGATATAGATTAATAAAACTACCTCCACTTTTCTTCATTTGAATAGTCGCCATATGCTCAAGAACTAGGAACGCTGTGATATAAACACAGTGGGCATCTTTGTGTTATGAACTTGTCTCTCTTCATCTTTTTTATTGTTGTTGTCGCATCTTCCCAAATATATGACATGTCACGCATGATTTTTATTGTCCTTAGTAATTTCTCTGGTTCTCGCTAAGCTCCATAATGGCAGTGGTGCCTACTGCATAATGCATTAGACTACCACTCACTGTGTCATGTGGATGGATAGTGCCATCAACAAAGTCACAGTGTAACAATGCATAATGTAGATCACCTGCTGATCCACTAACAGATTATGCGTTTAGAACAGAATAATATCATTGTTTGATTTGGTGGGATTGTCGGATTGCTCTTCACTGCCAAAATATAACTCGCGCACTCGATCATGCAAGGTATCAAGACATTTTTTCAAACATTTTACACCTTCTCAAGTTCATTTTCATTGCATGCAGACAACCACAAAGATAACGAGCTTTTGCTCATCGTCCTCATCTACAGGTAAATATAGTTTATGAATAACTTTTATAAATTCTGCATAATAATGAATGTGTGGCAACCGGATTACATGCATTATCACATCACTAACAAAAGTGAAGATTCACTTGTTTGCTGTCTATCAAATAAAAAATGTGTAGCGCTTCCTTATTATATGCTCAAGTCAGTTATCAGAAGATGAGCTTGATGATGGTGATGGAATGACGGATGAAGAGTAGTAGAGCAAGTTGTGAAAACAATTAGTCTCTATAGTCTCTTAGGTTGGATTAATATAGTCATTGGAACTAAATATACATGCAATTATTTCCAATTGTACTAATCTTCACTTTCAGGTTAGTTAATTGCTATACAGTTGGCTCCATACAACTCAAGATCGATTTCATTAGGGTTGGCTGCATTTTTAATGGCGACTTGGCCATGGCAAAATACTTTATTTTATTAACCCGGACGTGAGTGTGAAACTGGACGACATGTAAATGAGTTGTGTGACGCGTCATGGCGTCATCTTATTAAATTTGTCGACGACAACGTTAAATGAGACGTCGAGGAGGAAGGAGTCACTGTATGATCCCTTATACTACTTGTTGACAGTTGGTCACGTATGTTTTGAGATATGAAAGCATACTATGAAGAGTGTGGGATTTCTCAACAATTTGGAAATGTCCATGATAGTCAAGACGAGATCTAGACCTTCAAAATTTAAGCGATGGCTTACACATATATAATTATTTGTATTTATTTTGAAAATGATACATCAAATTTATATATCTATATGAATTCCATTAGAATCATCATTTTCATTTATTTATTTTATTCCATAGAAGTACAATAATTGTTTCGAGGAATTTAGGGTGTAATCATGTATTTTTGTTAACAACAACAAAGGGAAAATCTTTCAACTCACCAATTAATATAGTTAATGAATGATTCACGATAACAGCGGATGCAGACATTTTTTAATGACATACCAAGCTTTTGAAGGTGTATTGAGTATTGTTCATTCATCGTCAGGACAAATAGTAAATAGTAATGAAATTATTAAAATTGGCTTGTGAAAATCCATAAAACTACAATGATACGTTTTAAATTAAAATTTGATGCAATATTTTTACTAAATCTTTATGCTACCTTTTTGCCACTAAATGACATCACAAGAACTTTATCAATATGACAAAAGACATTTACTATTCTACTGACATGCTTCCATGCAGGCGACAATCTACGACTTTAAAATCTAGATATACATCGGTCTTGGCTCTGGTATAATAGCTTAAGATACACAAAAGTCCACACTCCTATGCAAACTGAAAATTAAAATCCGTTTTTTTGAAGAGGTTTTTACAAGCGAGGGAAACACTATAGTAAAATTTTGTAGGGTAAAAGTTGAGGTCACAAAGGGTCGCTCGCTATTTCTTCTTAAGGACCGCATAAAATTCAGGGCCTAACTGGATTGTGGATCTCTAGTACATGTATTTATAAGCTCTTTGTATCTGACTGCCTGATTATGGCTCGATCGATAATACTGTAGATGAATCGGTTTCCTTTTATGAGTTTTAAATATTTGCAATACTATAGTAACTACACTGTAATTTTGGGGGAAATGTGTTTATTGAAAGTAAGCCAGTATTTAAATAAAAAAATAATCCAGGCATAATAAATTTTATACAGGTATTCCAATGGACGTATTCCATTATGGACGTAGCTTAACCTATGCTATGTTGCCAGAATACGAAAGTCATTGCCTCAAACATTTTAAATGGAGCAAACCTCAAGGAAAATATAAGGTCGAACTTAACTTTTGATTGGGACTATACGGGCATTAAATATTAGTCGATTATTACGATTTGTACAGTGAACGGTGGACATTGTTTCCAATGCAGTACTATTTCATTTTCGTTTGATGCGGCTAGTAAATATTTTGTGAAGTCTTCATGTCAATGAATGCCCTAAATATTTTACATGAACATTTTTCAGCAAAGTGGCCCATGTATCGCGAAAATAATGTCAATAAATCAGGTACAAAATTAACTTTTTGGCATATTTATTTATTATTTGTTTCAAAATCACAAAAAAAACATGTTACAAAAGTTACAAAGTAAAACGATATACGCTTCCATTACTCACTCTTAAACCATAGCCTCATCATAGTGAAAGCACAAAATATATTTGGATGTTGTGTATATGTGTATGACAAGCTACTAATAGTAATTATTAAAACAAAATTGTCCGCTTCAGTTCAACATTTTCGTCATTGGACTACAGAATTGATTACAGCTCAAAACGATTCGTTCAATTAACACTGTAGATAGTTGAAAAAAGAATGGGAAAAAGAAGATCCACAACCCGTGTGCACAACAGATAGAGAAAGAATTTCAAGGAAAATGTAGGTTAGTGTAAAGAATTAAAGTTCTTGAGAAAAAGGATTGAATTCTAGAACAATGAAAAAAGAAATTATAAAAAAAGAAGTGAACAAAAAGTGTGGAAGCTACATATTATACAAAGTGTCAGCAGTGCGATGTACTTGACTGTGTAAAATTTTTTACAAAAAGAAAGTTGTGAAGGTACTGACTCAATCTCCCTCTGACCATACTTTTATTCATAGCATGAATGTTTTAAGTCTATCGTAGTCTAATACTCTTCTACTTTCTGCTGTAGCCAAACTTTGGATTGTTCCTCACGCCGAATGGAACAGATGGAGCCCCGTAGAGTCCTGGAGGTGGTGGTGGAGTAGTACGAACAGGAGTTGGTGCAGGTGGACGAGTGGCTGGGCGGGGTGGTTGAGTGCGTGGTGGGGGTGCTGGTGGGCGAGTAGATGGACGGGATTGGGGGCGAGCTGGGGTCAATCCTTGAGAGTCAATATTAGTGTCACTCTCGTATGGCTTTCTGGTGGTTTGTTGTGGTCGTGGTGGTTGTGGTGGAGCTTGGGGGCGGCTAGTCTTTGGTGGGTCTGGGTAAACAGCTTCTCCTTCATAAGTGATTTCAGCGTTATATCCGTTTTTCCAGTCGGCTGTGTACTTCACAATCTGGAGACGACCATCAGGCAACAAAGTCCTGTATTCTCCCTTCACAACATCCCCATTACTTTCAGCATTATGAGAGAAGTCATTGCCTACATCGTCTTTCACAGCATAGGTGAAGTCGAAGGGCATGCCTGGCTCGTGTTCTCCCTGAAATGATTAAAAAAATCAATTATTTAATTTTAAAATCGAAACCCTCCTTTTAGGACGACGACGGTAGCATGCAATTAAATGTTAAAGGTCTCTCCCTCTCCACACAGGCTCATCAATTTCCATTTTGATGGCAGCCTTCATCCTCCTACCTAACCCATGAAAGTTCGCCTATACCTCCGAGCTGTTTTACAGTTTTATTTAACAATGGAAGAATGCAATGTTTTATGTGTCAGGTATGCCTACTTAAGTATTCAAATTCAATTTATCAAATCAATTAGGCTTCCCAAATCGTGAGTCGTGACTACGGTCAAATGTATTTTTTCGACCCTTCGCTTCCGCCCGTGGTAAGAATGCACCTTAACTACGTCAACAATCCGTCAATTGACCTCGATTAGTTGTCCTTTTGTCCCACAATACACAAAAATGAATACTTTACTTGATCAATTAACTCCAATTGTTGGCTGAATAATATGATATTCACGGTTAACTGAAAAAAAAATACGTCGTAGTGGTTGATTAACTGTCTGAAGGGTAGACTTGATACATATTGCTCTCCTGGTGTGAAAGGTCTGCTCTGCTGAGTGATGACTCTGCTCTGTACACATCTTTAATCTTTACCGAAAGATGTTTGAGACAAAATGGAACTAATAAAATCACACTTTACTGCAAATGCAAGACGTTTTCATTCAAACAAGATTTGAATATTGACACAATGGGTAGTTTTACAAATTGTTCATTTCCAACAATCTGGTAAATTGCATTAAATAGTGGAATTTCAAGATTTTCTGCTTAAAAATCAATATAATTTCTTGTTATTCTTGTCGTTGAGACACACATTTGCACAGGTTTGAAGGGATGAAGACGCTTCTTTATTAATAATCAGATGAGATGTGTTG
>JAHZNA010000550.1:0-16737 GCA_027743935.1 Sinodicranocentrus sp. ZH6 | reverse complement strand
CATTCTTGAAACATCTCGAATCTAATTATTCATGCCGAGGAAATGTCATGCATATCCTATACTCTGCAAAAATATCTTGATATAATGTCAGCCATTTTGTACAATTTTTTCGTCCGAAGTTCCTCAAATTTTTGTCACAGTAGTTCCTGCGGACGAAAAAAATTATAAATTCGTCCGCAAAACGTACCTTTTTCCGCAAAATCTACCTTTTTGTCCGCAGGGAATTTTGATGCCATAAAGTACTCACCTCACATCCCGCAATAACCCCAACTGCAGACAACAGCTATACGACAAAAGTTTATAAATACGCTGGAAAATTGACCCCGACGAGGGCCCATTTCCACTTTCCCTAATTGACGTGGGGTTATTTACCGACACGCAATCAAAATTGGAAACATAAGAAATCTTCGTAAGCGACAAGGCAGACGACTGGAGGAGGTCAAGTTCGTTCACAGTATTGTTCATAAACATCCCCTCAGTATCCTTCTCATGTGAATTATTCTGAACAACGATTGCCTTGCTATATATCTCATTTTTACGACAAGCAGCAAGCACCGCCTCTTCCAAAAGGGGAGTGTCGTATAAAGACATTAAAGACTTGGGATCTTGTTCCAAAATTAATTTACAATTTCTCATGACACCTATCTACACCAAATAAAGAAGGAGGAAAAGTTTTCAACATGATATCATCTCGTTCACAAGTTTCATTTGATTTTTAATCACTAAAACTTGCCATTTGAGCTCTTCTCAGCTCTTCCACGTAATGCGTAGTCACTAAAATCGTGACGCCATTGGCTTTTGTCATGTGATGAAAGTAATCCCAGATTCTACAAAAAAACAAGTTTCGTTTTAGAAACAATTAGTTGGAGCTATACTTTATACTTTGTATACCGAAAGTAAACCAGTTCAACTTGAAAGATTTTTTAAAAGAGATTTGTAAAATGTGAGGAATATTTCCCACTTCAACCTTATAATTAGGGAAGTCGCGTGTGTAATAATTTACCGAGGAATTCCCATTATTTGATATTCATAGCCAATATTCAACCTTCAACCTACCTCATTCTCAAAAGTGGATCTAGTCCCACAGTCTGAAAGTAGAAAACTTAATTTGAAGTTAACGTAATAAATATTATAATTGGTGTAAAACTTCATGTAGGTAATTATACCGGCTCGTCTAAAATAAGCAAGTCTGGATTGTGAACCAGCGTCACGGCCAAAGATACTCGACGCTTTTGCCCACCACTGAAAAGGAAAAAACGAGCAGATATTAGTAAACAATTACTTTATGATTTCTTTCTAATTCCCTAAACTTTTAAAACTTTTTCTTTTAAAAAAATACCTTAAACTTGAAATTCTCTGAAATCTCAATTTACGCATGTCCAAAAGTTTCGAAAGCTCTTTCCATTTTGCTTCAATTTTGTCCTTTGTCATCCCATACAAATTCCCATAGCACTTGAAAATCTCCTCTGGAGTTAAATATTCATGTAGAGCACATTCTTGCGGCATATAGCCTACCCTTGAACTTTTAACTGGGGAACCTTTCGAGACATTAAAGCCATGAACGGCAATTTGACCAGTGCCCCATTCCTTCAATCCGAGAATGCAAGAGAGAAGTGTTGTCTTGCCACAGCCACTGCTTCCGAGAAGACCATACCTGCGAATAAAACCAATCCGAGATTATGTAAATGTAGGTTTATGATTATGAAAACGAAATTATTATTACATTAAAAAAAACTCTTACACTATCCCGGTATCCACCCTCATATTCAAATTATGAAGGATTGGCACTCCACTCGTGTACGATTTGGTAACATTGTCGACGAAAACGGCAAGCCGATTTATTTGAAAACTTGGGCGTCGAGCTTCCATCTTTGAACACTTAAAAATTCAAGTCTCGAGTCTCGAACAAGCTAACTGGACAAGGTTTACTGAAACACTAAAATTCACACAAGCTGTTTTACAGAAAAATACCATACTACATACACTCACTGCTCATTAATTAAACTTGGGATGTTTTATTAATGCAATGATGTTGCGAGGATATGATATATTGGAACAAAAAACATGGGAATTTCTTTAACTTATAAACATTTATATTGCCTAGTTTTATTTATTGTTATGGTTTGAGCTGCAGAGATGCTAAGGTCGTGTGAAATTTTAGTATAAAGAGGAAACCGTCGATGAAATTGAAAACTATAATTTAACAACTGTTGAGTTATGCCTAGTTTTATTTATTGTTATGGTTTGAGCTGCAGAGATGCTAAGGTCGTGTGAAATTTTAGTATAAAGAGGAAACCGTCGATGAAATTGAAAACTATAATTTAACAACTGTTGAGGTAGCAATAAATTCATTATTTATGGAATTTGCTTATCTCAGCTAAAAATTATAAAATTTTAAGCTTCATTCTTCCTCTGCCAAACACTATTCTCGAATGAAGGAGTACAACTCCAATGCAAATGTGAAAATCATTGGAATATAAGAATATAAGGTTCAAGGATGAGATCAATAAAAACGAATAAGCTTTACTGACTGATATTTAACTAGATATATCTTTTATTCATGAAAAATATTCTTAATCGGAGACTCGAAAAAGGTAAAATGGCCTTCCTTTTACGTCTATGTTAAACTTTACTTAAGAATTTCATCATTTTATAAAGTGACGTTTTTGGAATATCCCTGCAAAACTTGTTCATTGATAACAACTTTTGCTACTATTCCCATCAATCTCTCTTTAACGTCTATGTTAAACTTTACTTAAGAATTTCATCATTTTATAAAGTGACGTTTTTGGAATATCCCTGCAAAACTTGTTCATTGATAACAACTTTTGCTACTATTCCCATCAATCTCATCCATAAAGATAAATGGGTGCGTTGATAAATTTGCACGGGTAGCATGGGAAAAATATTAAAACATACACTTTTCAGCAATTCATTATGTTCCATCCGTTCTTCTGCAATAAAAGCTTCATGTAAATAGATATTCCTTAGCGCATGCATGTGCGCTGTGTGGGAAGCGGAATTAGCGGAAATCCATGTACCACGGAAATTTTAGTACCTAGTACCTAGCCAATTTGCCAACCTAGTTTAGCTAATCAAAATCAGGCATCAAAACAACTTTTATAAGGCTATTTTACAAGATTAGAGGTAAGTTTTTGGCTTTACAGGGTTTTTATATATGTATGTATCTTTGCTTTTATTCTACTGCTTTGATTACCTTTAGGTGAATATAATTACAAGAATGTCTGGTTTATGAATTTAAGTATAGGTACATCATCAACTAAACCATGAATACAAAAATTACGATGTAACCATTATGCTCGTGAAGTGTGTGGCTGAGTATTCGTGTAAAACACGAATTCACAAAGTCCTCTAACTCTGGCACAAATGGGGACGTTGAGACAGAGAACAAACTTCTGTGTGCATGTCTTATCTTCAAAATTTATCAATTTTATCATTAACTAGACAAATACCTATTCATGATCTGGTTGCATGCATTTCGCGAATTGGTTTTCTTAACTTTTATAGCAAATGTAGTAGAAGGCTACTGACGAATAGGTATGCGTGTCAAGCATGCCACACCACCGGTGGTGCACTGAACCATGGAGAAAAACATGAAATATAAATATTATGCACGCCTTAAATGTCAGTTTGGCTTGATGTGGTTTGTTATGCAATTTTTCTTGTATTGTTTTGAGGTTTATGACTTTCTGGCTTCAAGTTCACAATTTTGTATAATTACATGCTGCAACTGTCATGAAAATAATTTTTGGGGGTATGTGTGGTGGTCACTTTGCTTGTCGGAAAGTTGGTACTTATGCGTGATTATCTTGAATTGTTAAGGTACATTTGCATTTTATAACAAGGGCTTATAGGCACCTCAACAAAACAATACATGTCATGTTACCATGTTGGTTTTTTCTTTTTTATATGTATGTTTTTAATGGTTATGATTTTGGAGGAGGCTGCATATCTGATGAGATTTATTAGTCTGAGTTTTTGTGGGGAATTTCAATGGTTAATTTTGGGGATTGCGGCGATGAACGTAGTGCTTCGTCTTTAGTTTAATCTTGTTTTTCTTGTCGGGAAGAGATAATTAAATTAAGTTTGAATTGCTAGGTTTATTCGACTTGCAAGATGGATGCGGTGATTATCCAGTTGGGGGTGGGTGTAGGTCTTCAAAATGTGATAGGATGGTTTCCGCCTTTAGTTCTAGGAATTGCTAACGTGGTGCCGATTCTTTTAGCAGTTTATTATTATGCAGATAAAAGTTTAGAGTGGAGAAATCATGAAAAAGTGGAGGATGAGTTATCTTATGACTTTATTGTGGGTGAGTGTGTTGATTTGTTTTACAACTTAACAAAACTATCAACAAAAATAATTTTTAATCCAATTTTTTTGTAAAGTCGGAGGAGGGAGTGCCGGCTCAGTGGTCGCAAATAGGTTATCCAAATATTTTTCAGTGCTGCTACTTGAACGTGGGGGTAACCCAAATCCACTCACATCTGTACCTGGGATGGAAGCTGTAATGATGAGCAGGCCGGAAGTAGACTACAGATATTTGACAGTGCCACAAAATGCTTCTTGTTTAGCGTGCAATAATAGGGTATGTAAATGTAATGCAAAGTTATAAAAATTCATTTCTAAAACAAAATATCTTCAAAGTTTGGGAAATTTATATATGTTTAGCAAAGCTTATGGAACAGCGGACATGGTCTTGGTGGTAGTTCTATTCTCAACGCAATGGCATACATTCGAGGTCACCCTTACGACTACGATTTATGGGCGCACTTTACCAGAGATAAGAGATGGAAATATGACAATATTTTGCCGTATTATCTCCGCACAGAAGGGTATTGTGGTGCTTGTGAATCTCAAGGAGTCCGGCCAACCATTCACCGTAAAATATTTAGTGCTGATTTTTGGTGGGGGTCTTAATTTAATTTACAAAAGATTATAAACATGTCGTTTTTATTCGTACAGCAAATTTTCATAGCATGACAGGCGAATTACCTGTACAAGCTGCACCACTCACTCCAATGGTTCCCGAATTCCTGGAAGCTTTAGCCTGGGCTTCGGTTCCAAAGGGAGATTATAATGCGCCATTTTATAAACGTAAATATCCACAATATTAAACGACGTGACGTATGACGTAATATTTAGAACTGACGTGAGCGTATTATATTTTGAACCCCATTTCAGCCATTGGTGACGTTGTTTTATACACCCAGCGTAATGGAAGAAGAGTAACCTCTGCAAATGCCTTTATCGACCCCATTCTAAAAACTAGGTCTAACATTAAAGTCCTCAAGTATGCAAGAGTCACCCGAGTCATCTTTCATTCGGGAACGAACCAAGTTTCTGGAGTGGAATATGAAGCATATGGAAAGATTTTTAGAGTGAAAGCATCAAAAGAAGTGGTTCTCTCGGCTGGGGCTATTGCTTCACCGAAAATTCTTCTTCTCTCTGGAATTGGACCGCAGGAAGATTTGTCACAACTGAATGTAAATAATTTTTGATTTTATGAATGTAACAATTTCGACAGCAAATATAGAAATAATCTTTTTAGATTCCAGTTCGTGCCAGTCTCCCAGTCGGAAGAAATCTCCAAGATCACGTCGGTACCATTATAGGTCCATTCCTAATCAATCAACCTATTTCAATCATTCCCGAACGCGACATGACTCCTGAAGCTGCTCGAATCTTTTTGGAAAACGGAACTGGTCCATTTTCCATAACCTTTCCACGCGCCGTTACCCTCTGGACTTCTAGCAGAGCTATTCAATCTGGAGAAGGGAACTGGCCTGATATTCAAATAGGGATGTCGTCCAACGGCGTCAGTCAAACAATGGATCAAGTCCTTTCCCAATTGTACAACTTGAGATTAGACGTCATGAAAGAATTTTTAGACCCTATTAAAGGTCGCGACGCATTTTTCCTCATTGTTGACTACGCCCGCCCCAGATCTAGAGGCGTTCTTAGGTTAGCTTCCGCAAATTACGTTAATGAGCCTTTAATCGACCCGAGATATTATACAGATGCCAATGATGAAGATATCAAAGTGACAGTAGAAGGTATTACGCTTTCGAACAACACCTGGTTTCTCTGTACATTTCTGTTTTAATATCGTGAATTATTTTTGCAGCCGCGCTAAGGGCACTCCACTTGGCAGAAAATGCTCCTGTATACAAACGTCTCGGCTCTAGACTTTCTCCAGTACCCTTCCCAACTTGCAAACATGTCCTCTTCAGATCCCCCCAATATTGGGAATGTGTCGCTCGCCAGTTCACCCTCACCCTTCACCACTTCTCCGGAACAGCTGCAATGGGACCTCTACATTCTCCAGACTCTGTGGTAGATTCCGAACTTAAAGTTATTGGAATCAAAGGACTCCGAGTAATAGACGCAAGTGTAATGCCAATCCTTATCTCAACGAATACAAATGCAGCATCTATGATGATAGCTGAAAGAGGATCAGACTTTATTATAGATTCATGGGGTGGGAGAACAAATGAAGATTTAATAGAGGATAATTACGATCACGACTACAAAAAGTAGAGTAAAAACGTAGATGCATACGTTATTGTTTGTATATTTTCTCAACTTGTTAAAATGTAAATTGCTATACAAGCCTAGTCAAGTAGATTAATACCTAATAAACTAGCACAATGGTTAATTGCCAGTTAAATAAAATTACAATCTACATCCTACAAACACACTTGTCAGTATCTAGCAAGCCATAAATGGCTGACTTTATGAGTGAATGATTCAGATGGCCACTGGAGTGTACAAGTCGTCCTTATCATTTAGCTCAAAATATTTGTATACTATAGTATAGTTAGTTAACATTATGCTCAAGTCCAAGCCTAACTCCTTGTTTTATTGTTTGTAAGTATAATCTCAATGGTGGGAAGGAAAAATATTTTTTTCTCATTCAAGTCAACTGAAAAGCAAATAACTTTATTAAGCTTAATTTTGTATAATATAAAGATAAAGATTACATTACTATAAAGATTATATGCAGTCGTATAAACTGTGTCATTATTTTACACATTAAAGTTTACTCCAGAAGCTGTGTATGTGTAAGTATGGATCCTTCCTGGCTTGGTCTATAAGTTTCAAACTTGATCAAACTATGATTGTGTTGAAACTTCGGCTTGGCCGAGTGGAGATGTTTTCGAGCTCTATGCTCTCTGAACAGCAAAACAGCATTTTCTTGACGATTATACCTTCCGGAGACTCTTTCGTTTACATTCACTCGACTCACTCTCGACTCGATAATACCTATATATATTCATATCATTTATCATTCATACACAGATAAGGTTATCTGTCTTGTGGCTATGATGTTATAAATACATTGGCTTTGCGAAGTGGACCTTGCCAGACCAACGCACAAAAAAGTCATTTGTCATACTGCGCAATTTTTCTCCATCATAAAGCTAAGATCACTTCTTGTACTTCTAGTGGTTCAGTTATATGTTGTAGGAATACTGCATGTGTCGTGTCTCGTGTGAGTAGATTCGTCCTGTAGGTGACAACAGTGACAAGGGATTTGAATTGTACAACTTTCCAACTAGCAACTAGAGCAAATAATCTGTGTTTTTCTAAACTGCGCACTATTTTGCCTTGAACTGTTTTTAAGAAGGATTTTTATAAAACGGTTCAATCTAATTGAAGCAGAGTAAACAAGAAGGAAGTTCCCGATCGCGATTTTAACATAATTCATAATTTAGCATGATGGGTTCTTACTACACAGGCTATAGAGAAGAGGAGGATATATCTTTTGTGAAAATAATACAAAAACCAGAGTGTTACCATTTGGAACCCAGGAACGGGATATTTGACGGTGTGGATAAATTTTTCAAATACCTGGACCAAAAGAAGAGCTCAAATGTAGCACCTCACACTAAATACATGTTACATTGTTTAACTGTGCCTAAAGGGGTGGCAGAAATTGACAAGTTTTGGTCACGTTGTGGAACCTGGATAACTAGTTTGGTGGTGCATAAATGTTTTTTCCACGATGTGGAGAAATTGCGCCCTGTACTCTATTCGGAAGTCACTCCCAATCTCCAATCACTATCAATTGTATTCCAGAAGGGTAGTGATGACGTCCTAGAAATGAAGGAGCCTATTACAAATTTTTCGTCTGAGAAGATCAACAAAAATTTAACTAGGTTGGATTTATGTTTTCACGTCATCAGGCTTCATTTCGATTGGCAGGATTTGCTGGCCCATTATCCAAATTTAGAGGTGAAAAATTTAAACTACCTACCTTAAATATTGGCCACCTGATCAAGCTTTGTTTAAATTTTACTTTCAAGGATCTAACTATTGACGTGCTTTATAAAGAAGAGAAATGCCCTTTGGAAGGTTTCCTTCAAGCGGTTTGCAAGTTGCGTCAGGAAGACAAGTCTAAATTGTCATTGAAAAAACTAAACGCCCGTGGAAGGTAATATCTAATCTGGTAAACTGCTAAGTATAGACTATATACTAATATACTCTAATATATATTTTGATCTAATAGTTATGGCGATCTCAGAGTCACAAGTTGTTTGAATAATGAGCTTCTTCGAAAATGTGAGTTACCTTTAACTTCCTTAGCTGTAGAATTAAATAATGAAACAAAGGAAGACTGGCTGCATGACCTTATAGCCATTCATGGGAGCACCCTCCAAATCTTGGAATTATATGGGGCTAGTGATAAGCTATGCTTTCAAGCTACTGCAATCCCTTGTAATAGCTCTCTTCGGGAGTTGAAAGTCTTTGGGAAAATTTTTCAAAGCCTTGTGTTCCTTCAACATTTACAAAGTTTGGAGTCCTTAATAATAATATGTGAATCGAATGGACAAGGTGCAGAAGATGATATCGTAGAACTAGCGAATCAAGAAATGACTGGGATTTTTCTCAGCTCGATGAAAAACTTAAAGCTCAATATTAGTAAGCATTTAACTGTTTCCAATTTAATTAAGCTGAAGAATTGGATGCCTAATTTAGAAAAACTAGACACAAATTTGACAAAGGATACATCTTCTTGGGTTCGGAAAAACTGGACAGCGTTAAAAAAATCGAAAAACGCTCGAAAGCGCCAATGGCGTCGAGAAATAAACTTGAATTGAATTGAAGTAAAAAAGAAAGCAGCATCTTATGAAAAGGGAGAAACAATATCGTCATAATAAGTACTCGAGTATAGTAGAACGAGAAAGTGAAATTCATTTTTCATTCACTCTTGCAAAAAAATACCATATTTGTTATGTTGAATTAAACAAATATACTTGCACCTGGGAAATTGATATTATTCAGACTTATATTATTTCATGGGTTAATTTTACTACACACTTGTGTCCTATCCCAACGCTTTATTTGTAACAGACATTTTAAATGTGATTATTTTATTTTTTATTACCCATCTACTTCAACAATGCACACCACTAATGTAATACCAAAAGCCCTTCTGCCCTTCAATGTGAATTGGTTTGTACATAGGATCTATATCATACTTACGTTAAGTTATTTATGCAAATTTGAAGAATAGGAGAGTTGACTGGTTGAGTCATCATCATCAGTACTCACTACTCATCAAGCAGCAGTAGCAATAAAAGGAAGGCATATCATTATCAAAACGAATGATTACTTGAGAGAGAGTTCAGTAAAGTCTCAGGAGAAGGAAACGATCAAACGAGTACACTTTCAACATACTATTACAACATTTCCATGTCATATGCATATCACAAAAATATTTTACATTGACTGTGAACGTTTATGTGGAGTGGAGTGGAACCTTAATTGTGAATTTGAATGTATTATCGTGTAGGACATTTACAAATATCGTTAGTTGTAGAAGTATTTATTGAACGGTTGTAATATTTACATTTACCTGAATAGTACTGCCTGAGTTGATGATATGAAAATTATTGTAAATGAGTATATATATTCAAATAGGAAATAAAGTATTTCTCAATTTGAAACATAATATATCTGCCTTGCTACGTTACTCCAAAATTATTTCAGATAACACTGTTAATTCTCAGTCTGCCTGGAGTGCTGGAGTCTCATCAACTTGGCCAGGAGTCCGAATTGCCAAAATATTGTCAGGACTAATTCTAACTTTTCACTCTTCATTCATTTGAACCACCATATATTTAATCTCGGCCATATTTTCATAGATTATAGGTAAAATGTGTTTATTATTAATATGTATTTCGATTATCTCTAAAAGGATGTGTATTAGTATGAATGAACATAAACATTAAAAGCTAAATTACTCTTTGTGATAATCTAGACGATAACTACTTCGGATCAAGAATATGGAATCTGAGTTGAAGTCCAATCCACCCTTCTCCGCAGACAACAGACACAAGCTCAAAACATGTTCCAGGAATTATAGAAAGTTCAAAGGAAAAAACACTTCGCTAAAATGTGGCAAAAATGCGCACTCCACAAAAGCCAAGTATCAATGTCCCATGTGCTTAATGATCTTACCGAGCAATCAAGTTTACGCCCGCCACATTTTATCCCATATCGGAGAGAAACCACACATTTGCCGAATTTGCAATAAAGAATTTAAGCGACCGGACGAATTAAAAGGTCACAAGAAGACGCACATAAAACTCAAATGTCCCTCATGTGATAAAGAATTTGGAGGAGAAATATCCTTATCGTTGCATATGAAAAATCAACACCTTCACTACCAGTGCTCAATCTGCCGGAAAATTTGGCGACTCAAGTGTCACCACGACCGTACTTTGAAAGGACATTGAAAAAAATCACTCTAAGCAGAAACCTCAATATAACTGTGAGATATGCCAAGAATCTTTCGTTTTTAAGAAGCTTCTCCAAGCTCACTCAAAGATTCACATCCAGTGTACATTGTGTCCTGAGACATTCACCGGCAGAGATGATTTCCTCCAGCATAAAAAAGTCCACAAGGAAGAGAGACGTTTCAAGTGTGACATTTGTAGCAAAAGTTTTAAGCTAAATTCACTATTACAGTCTCATCGATGGGTACATTCAGCTGATAAACCATTTCCGTGTTCCCTTTGTACAGCAAGTTTTGCAGCTCTACATCAACTTAACTCTCACATGTTGGCGCACACTGGAGAAAGGCCATACAAATGCAACATTTGCAACAAGTCGTTCAGAGCGCTAAGTAATTTAACACATCATAGAAGAGTGCACTCCACTACAAATTCTGTCTTTTGCATCTTCTGTGACAAAGGATTCAACTACAGGGCTCAGATGATGGCGCATATACGCTGTCATACCGGAGAGAAGCCGTACTTTTGTAAATTTTGTCCCTTATCTTTTTCCGAAAGTTGCAATTTCCGTCGTCACATGATTCGTCACATAACAAAGAAAGTTTACAACTGCCCAATCTGCGATCGTGGTTTCACCTCTTTAGACAATATGAAACGACATTTGACAAGTTCCCATACTAAGGAAAAGCCATGCAAATGCGAAAAGTGTAATAAATTATTTTCAGACAATACCTTGCTCCGAATCCATATGAAAATACATGGGGAGAAAACTGAGAAATGCGTATTTTGTGGTTGGAGTTTTTACTACGAAGGAAACTTGTTCCAGCACATTAAAGCTCATATTGGAGAAAACGTTAGGAAAACAAAGTAATTAAAGAACACAAGTTTATTGTCGAAGTTGAATAGAATCAAATGTTTTATTTTATAAAATTAATTTATAATTATATTTACTTTACTTTACTATATATTATTCTTTCTGTTACAGATTTTATGTCTAATTGTAAGCCCTTTAAATTATACAAAATACGAATGGTGAATAATTACTGTAATTAAAATAAGAATGTTGAGCATATATATATATGTATACGAATGTTAATTGTCCTGATGAAGTTAACACACATACATAAGCACCCAGTTTATTCCCCCATTCAGTTTGACTCGATTGAGATGACCTTAATTACGTTTATACATTTTGCAAGAATTCAAAGTACATGTGTTATTCAATTATTCAATCAACAATGACAATGACACAATGCTTACCATTTCTTTAAATAAACGATGTTTATTTATTCCATAGGATATTTTTAGACTCTCCCTTAGCCAGAGATAGTAATTTTAGTAATATGAATAAACTTGCTGTAAAACAATTATAAATAAATAGATAAATAAGTAGCTGAAACGATGCGATAAAGTTATACAAAATGATGTTTATGATACCCCTATCTCCCACGAGTAGGTAAATTCAGTTATAAATAATTCTCATGAAAGATATTATGGTATGACCTGAATTGAATTTGGTTGAAATTAGGTGACAAATATATTTACCCATCAAAACCCTTTTCCATGCTGGGGAATCCGTAAATCTTTTGAATACTATTCCAAAATGCTGTTTGTTTCATGGTATTTATTTCATTCAACATGAAGTAACAGTTTGGGATTTACAATTTACACTTAACAGGTATTTAAGTTATGTAATTATTTTCTCATTAGTCTGTCATCAATTTCTACAATCCATACGTGTCCGCGTCAATGAACTACCAAAAGTCAGCCAAAAGTTGTGGTAATCAATCATGCATAATCGCTCAACCATAAGCAGTTTATACAAGATCTTGATGATACGTGTTCAAAAATTAATACTGGCTATATATACCTGTCTAATTAAAATTAAAACTAACCTATAAAAGCATAAGTAGACCCCAGATCTAGATTAGTTATTTAAAAGAAATCAAGACAGTCACCTGTGCAGGGCACTTTTTTCGGCTATACTAATAAAATATATCACAACAAGGATGGAAAAACCTATCCTCTTCAATTATTTTCGAAGTTCAGCTTCCTGGCGTGTTCGCATCGGTAGTTTTTTCCAATTTTTTAAAAGCCGTCTCATTACATTACAATGCATTGGGCATATAAACATATAATCTCATTATTGTTAACTTAAAAATCCCAGCTTTAGCTTACAAGAATATCGAGTATACCTACAAGGCTGTCAATCTCCTGGAGAAAGAACACGTGAGACCAAAAAATATACCTTATTACAAACTTTACAAGTTCGCTCATATACTTAAGACGTTGACGTATGTAATTGTAATGGTGTTTGTGATACTTGCAGCTCAGGGAAGAATACCTTAAGGTTAACCCTCTTGGTCAAGTTCCAGTTTTTTTCCATGAGGGAAATATTATCACACAATCGGTACAATACATTGTATCATTGCATTTTCATTTCGAATTCGAATAAACTTTGGAAACGCCAAAGCTTATACATTTTTTAATTTAAAAAAATACTGTGAATCATGAAAGGTTGCAATATTAGACTATCTTGAGGAAATATATCCGGACAAGCCTTTAATGCCAAAAGACCCTTTGGAAAGGGCAAAGGTTTGCTGCCTACTAATATTTACATAGTTGATATCTTTATCTACGAATATAATATGCCGAAATTGCTATTACAAATTAATAGGTAAAAGAAATTTGTGAAATCATCGGAGCTGGAATTCAGCCTCTGCAAAATCCTTCCGTAGGCATTCAACTTTATGGCAACGATACACTAAAAAGAAATGAATGGGCAAAGTATTGGATAGACAAGGGATTTACAGGTATTAAAAGATAAACTTCCACTACTCAAAAAAGTTAAATGTCTACCGCTCAAGTTACTTTCATTAATTTACTTAAGCCCTGGAAATCAAAACCAGTGGAAAATATTGTTTCGGAAATGAACTAACTTTGGCAGATTTATTTCTCGTTCCACAAGCTGCTCAAGCTGTAAGGTAAAATTTAGGAAAAAAGTGTTCATTGGAAAAATGTTTTGTTTGAAATCTGCTGATTTATTAAAGAAAATACGAGTTTCAAATGTGCACAGGTACAATGTGGAATTATCCAAATATCCCTATATATCCAGGATAAATTCCTCTTTGAATCAATTAGAGCCGTTCCAAAAAGCCGATGCCTTTGTTCAGCCAGATTGTCCAGAAGATTTAATAATCAACCTTGTGAAGTAAAGTGGACTGGGTATTTTTTAGCAGCTAAAATGGGAAAGCACGTGATACTAAAAAAACTTAAAAGTACTTTTTAATTTATTTCCAATGCAATCATCCTGTTGACGTTGACCGTGGAGCTCTAATTTCATATTAGAGAAGCGAAGTTGAATTTTGTATGTTATTGGGTATCTCTTTATTCCTGCATTTTGTAAGCTTCCTATGCTAACTTGCAGATGAAGTTAAGTTCTCAAATTGTAACGTATAGTTAATTATAGCTATTTAAAGTTGCACGTATACTTAAGCTATCAAAATCTCTCGCTCCGTTCTCAAAAAAATGACATGATAACATTATAACAACAAAATTATATACTGAATTTAATTTAAGATCCTTTCAATAATGCATTCTGATTTTTTACATTACGTAGCATAAATATATGCATATTGACAGCCAAAAAACATATTGTGACTCGTCAGACGGTGACTGCGATCGGCTCGCCTCTGACATTCAACATGCGTCAATCCCTCACCATGAAATGTAACGCCCATCCTAACCTGTTCTCCTGAAATGCGAATTACCTTTCAAGATAATGTTCAGGATGAGTATTGCTGAAATGTCCGAAACGTGCTTATTGAGAACCAGTTTTTAAATTATGTATATTCTTAGGCACAATGCTAGCTTTTATTGATGTCAGAGTTTCAAGATGGATTTTCGGATCAATATGACCTGGTGACTTACATTACAAAAACTATTGCAGACGAAAATCTCAAACTACGTCTTATTTTAAACGACGACGATTGGTATATCTTACGATTTAAAAACGGAGGATGATGCTCTTGTTGAATTAAAAAAACAAAATCCCGAATGCAGTCCAGATAAGACAAAATAACATGGATGATTCATATAACGACTATAAGAACCTTCCCTCTTGATTAAAATATTACCTTACCATGAAAACTTATGTTCACAACGGTGCAGTAGATATATGTGTATGAGGTGCAATGGAAAATTGCATAATTGAGGACTTCAAATTAAAGATCATAGCTTACTTGTGTATACGTCATATGGTATGCTAATATTCGAAGCACGTGTGTCTATCCCTCAGATGATTTAGGTCAGAAGGGCAAACGAGGACGGCCTAAAACTGTACACTGTACCGTTAGCTCGTGAGCGTGAATAGTTATATAGATTAGTAAATTAAATCTCCTTTTTTATTCTTTTGTTTACTAATTTGACATTATGCAAGTCTCATCAATAAAAGATGGTAAAAGATCTGTAACAATAAAGCGCACATATTTTCTCCCTTCTACTTACCTATAAAGTGATTTCCTAAATAAAACTGTTACCAAAAAAGCTACAACGATCCAAGCCACAGTCAACGTAACTCCAGGCCAGGCCATAGGATGATTCAAAGCTAATCCTCTATTCATCGTCGATTTCGCTGATTCGGCTAGAGATACGAGTGGAAAGCAATAATACGATATATACTGCAGTATCTTCGGGAGATTTTCAAATGGACGGACCAATCCTTTGAGGGAAATTGAATACCAACTTTTAATAAAATTTCTACACACGTTGACAATGCTTAAACTTCGGAAATGTTTATAACTCACCCATATAAAACCAGAGGGATGGCACGGTAATAATTAAAACTAATATGCAACTAACTATATCTCCTAAAATAACTGCAGCAAGTAAACCTTAGAGAAGTAATAAACAATAGGGAAAGATATTAGAAATATCAAATGTCTGGAAATCAATGCTCACACAAATTTCAATTTTACCATATGCAATCCCCGTAACACTGCCTAAGATTCCTTGGAAAAGGAAAGTGATGAGGGGGCAGTAAAACTCATAGCCAAAACCATATTGAAGACACCAGTACGTGATAAGTGTAGAAATTGCAGCATGTGGAAGCACTGCCAGCGTGATTGCCAGCATAAACTGAGTGGTTCTTAGACCAGTAAGACGAATCCTTTGAAGAACACCATTGTTTCTTTCTGTGAAAATAAATAAATAAATCAATGGCAATCGAATATTTTAATTCGACAGACATTTTTTTAAATAAATAGCTACTGTACCATTTAGTAAAATTAGTGGTGACGTTGCGACAGTTACCTGAAAGGGCATCCTGTTGATAATAAAATGAATGGTTAAAAAATTATGTATCCATTAGATTTTTAATTAATATCTATGAGTATTCTATGAGGTTATAAGTTGTCATACGAAATCGCAATCACTGCTCCTACATTCGCCAAATGAGTCATATTCGGAAAACCATACGCTCCGGGAAAACGTTCCTAAAATGATTTTAATATGATTAAAGCGAGTTATCAATTGAAATTGAAATATTAATTCAATTCTTACCTTAATAGGAATATCCAAATCAAGGTTGATACCTTTTAGCTCACTGAGATTTTTAAAAGAGTCAAGTAGGGTTTTGTAAATGTTTGAAAGGATGGTAAAAGTGATGACAAAATCTGTAATTTATCATAATTATTGCTTAACTTTATTTAACATAAATTCTCTGTTATTTGTGTTCAAAAAATTACTTGAGTTATCCATTCGCATTCCGATTACAGTTCCGTTAATGGTTTCATCAGTAGGATAAAGTCCAAAAGCTGCTCTTTCCACTAATTTTTGAGAAAATTGTTCTGGGATGTCAAGATATCCCCAAATATTTCCTAAACTAACCTCCGACTCGGCACCTTTTCGGTCTTGAAATTGAATCTAGGGTAATTGACAGTTTACAGTATATAATCATCAATAATTCACAAGGTTATCG
>JAHZNA010000549.1:0-75144 GCA_027743935.1 Sinodicranocentrus sp. ZH6 | reverse complement strand
GTGAAAAGTGACTTAATTCATTTACTTTTAAACATCTTTTCCATTTCAAATATCTGACATAATTTAGACATTCCCCAGTTTATAACAATTTTTCGCGGCTTTCACATATTAATACTTCATTTTAATTATTTCGGAGTTTTGAGCATAAGCAAAACCAATAACCTCAAACGAAAAAGCTATACTGTGTTTCATAATTGCTCTTAATAAACATTCATGATAATGATATTAGAATGACTGAAATACTTTGGCATGTCATGTTGTTTGTGTTGGGAGATAATGATGTGTCACAACACAACTAATATCAGAATACTACCAACTATTTACTTGTCATAATAAAACGAATAAACGAACCCTGTCCAGAGCAAGTTCATTTATTGATAGCCTTTAAGCGTACTCTTCTCACAAAACAACATAATAAACAAAAACCAAAAGAAAGATATAAAAAGGCTATAGTCCATAAAACAACGACTATAACATACTTTCATAAACAGTCTGGCTCCGACCTGACGTGCAGAAAGGAAAGATAATTGTGTTGGGCCTTTTGAATATTGGGTGCAAACCTAATGGATTAATTTTAAAGTTTTACAGTTTCAAGTTTCAGCATTTAACGTAAAATGCATACTATATTTTTAAAACTATCGTTTCTAATTTCATTTGCTGTGTTAGCACAATGCAACAAAACGCAACAGCATTTGCATTTTCATAGCGATAGGTCATTTCAAATCGATTACCAAACAGATACCTTTTTGAAAGATGGAAAACCATTTCGTTATGTGAGTGGATCCGTTCACTACTTCAGGTCAGTGGAAGAACGATGGGAAGACCTATTGCAAAAATGTCGCTTGGCTGGGCTAAATGCAATCACTACGTAAGAAAACGAGACAAAATTCATGTAATATCAATATTAATCGATGATCGAAAGAATGTAAAAATGAATAATTCGAAATGGTTGCAGCTATATTTCTTGGAATTTACATCAGGCCACGCCAGAGGAAAATTTCAATTACAAAGGAAATTTAGACCTCTTTAAATTTATTGAAATCGCACAAAAGAATGATTTACTAGTGATTTTAAGACCTGGACCTTACATAGACTCAGAGAGAGATATGGTGAGTTGATAAAAAAAATGTCAATTTTTGAGACTTTGGATTAAAGTCAAGTTTGAACAACTATAGCATGAGTTTTTATTTTTAAGGGAGGGTTACCAGTATGGCTACTTTGGGAGAAACCAGGAATAAAATTACGTACAAGCGATTTAGGTAAAAAAAAATTAGGAAGCAGATAATTTTTCTATCCTAAATAGAAGAAAAAATGAAGTGAGCTTTAATATCTGATTGATGCTAGGTTATTTTTGTATTGCTTACAGATTACGTTCACTTTGTATCTAAGTGGTTTGACGAACTTCTTCCAAGATTACGTCCATATTTGTACGAAAATGGGGGACCAATCATAATGATGCAGGTCGAATTTTACAATTCTATTATACATTCGACAGTGGATTACTTTTACTACATTTGTACAAGCTAGCTAAAATGGTCTGTAAAATGTTTTTACAAATATAGGTGGAAAATGAATACGGAAGTTACGCTTGTGACAAGCAATACACTCAATTTTTACGTGATTTGATGCGTTTACATCTGGGAAATAATCTAGTATTGTTTACGACGGACGGGCCCAATGACGGAATGGTGAAATGCGGCAGCGTCTCTGGAGTAAATACTTTTTATTTTCAATAAAATGTTGTATGTATTTTATACGAATGTACTCACAAACTAGGAAAATTTCGTAGGTATACCCCAGTGTGGATTTTGGACCAGAATCTCCAGAAAGCATAAATGCCTCGTTTGCAATGCAGAGGAAGTATGCACCAAAAGGACCATTAATTAATTCCGAGTTTTATCCAGGGTGGATCGACCACTGGCAAACCCCACATAGTAAAACACCTACGGAAGCCGTTACATCTGCATTGGACGCCATGTTGTCTATCGGAGGAAACGTTAATATTTATATTTTCCATGGTGGAACTTCTTTTGGGTTTACCGCAGGAGCGAATATAGACGGAGGAGGACGATACGATCCAAATCCTACGTCGTATGATTTTGATGCTCCATTAAATGAAGCTGGTGACCCCACAGAAAAATATTTTGGGATTAAAAGAATCATTTCAAAAGTAATTGTACATGTCATTTAAATATCCTCACCTTTGCTGCGTTACTTAAATTAATAGTTAACTATACATTTCCATAATTCTTTTCTTTCAGCACATGGATGTACCGAAAGACAACCCATCAGTGTCACCAAAGGGAGCGTATGGAAAAGTAACTCTCAAGAAACTCACGGGAATAATGAATTCAGAATTTTTAGGGATATTTGGACAGTTGAGAACACACTCGTAAGAAGTTTTATAATTTGTGTTTTTTATAAAAAGTTAGTCTTAGAAAGTTGTGTGTTAAGCCTGAGAGAGCTACAGTATAAAAACTATGATTGTACCGTAGACCTCTACCGCTATCATTTGAAGATCTTCGAGTTACGGCAGGATTCGTATTGTATCAGGTTGTAATCGATGTTATTCCTACGGATCCAGTTCAACTTACTGCTCTAGATCTTAAAGACAGAGCGTACATTTACATAGATAAGGTAAATTAATCTCTAAGCATTTGAGTTTCTCAATGAAGTCATTCATTTAAACCTAATACCATTGTTTTAATTTTGCAGATATTTCAAGGAATAATTTCCCGACAAGAAAAAATATTTTCCATCCCAATTATGGCACGCAAAGGTCAAATCATTAGTATTCTTGTTGAGAATCAAGGCAGAGTGTGCTATGGAAGTGAAATCAACGAAAGCAAAGCATGGATAATACATGATAAATGATAATTTTATAATAAATACGCGTATATCTTCCAGAAAAAAAGGAAATTTGTTTTTGTTTGTCAACAGGGTCTCGGGAAAAATGTGACGCTGGGCACTCATCTCCTGAAAAACTGGGAAATGATTCCATTTGGTGAAATAGATGGAAACAAACTTACGAAATACAGCGTGGGCTTAAAATCAAATTCTTTAAGCAACTTCGAAAGCCCAGTAACTGAATTACGAAATGGTGGAAGTGGATCATTTTTTGTTGGGAACTTTACTCTACTTGCATCACAGGACCCAATTTTAGACACCTTTGTTCGATTGGACGGATTCACGAAAGTACGTTTACTTACCCACTCGGCCATTTGGCATATACCTCCGTTTCCATATTTATCATTTTTGCTATCTTGAAAAAGTCAATGAATGTGTTTAATTATCTAGGGAGTAGTTTGGGTAAACGGATTCAACCTGGGGCGATACTGGCCAGTGGTTGGACCTCAAGTGACTTTGTACCTCCCTGCCCAATTGTTGAAATCCCAGCCACAAATAAATACCTTTGTCATATTTGAGCTCGAAAAGGGCCCAGATTCGTGCTTGGCATCAATTTCCACATTAACTGAAACAAGTGGAGACTGTTTCATTACATTAACAGATACTCATGTTCTTGACAGGCCTACTCCCTTTTAATAACCTTTTATGTAAAAACAGTGATTTGTTTTATAATATATAGCTTTTACTAACGATTTTCTACACTCGATATGTATTTGCATTACGATGTATGTATCTCACCTCTGTGCCTTTCTGTATAAAATCTTGCAACAGTAATTAACAATCGGAAATAAAATTCAATGTGAAAACCTATAATTCATTAACAATTAAACTAATCGTAAGCAAGAATGCAACTATTCGGTTCGGATCTCGGACGCATTTTATGTTGGTTTCATAGTTTCATCTTTGCCAAATATCACTTGGTTATATACTTATTCAGAGCAAGAGAACTTAATACAGAAAGTATGCGCATAGTATGCCCCTCTGTTATGTTTTTATTTGCGGCGGTCTAAATATTTTCACTTTCAGAGTCACCATCACACAGCGTAGTGAAATTCAATTGGAAATAGGAATCGGGTTCACACTAATTCCTTGCAACTTTGCAGTGTTTTTAATTGTCAGTGAGTTTTTGGTTTAATGTTTCGAGTCACTAACTCAAAACCCCCCAATAGTCAACATTTGGGTTTGGGTATATGTTGTATAATGTGTTAGTTTATTCAATATTAATTGGGCATCTTTTTGAAAACTATACTATTGACTATACTGTTTTCAACGAGAACGAGACGGTAACGAGGAATTAGTTTGGTAAGTTGTAAGTGGACGTTTTGATCTTATTAAGCTGATATTTACTGAATTTATCATTTACAGCTTTTGTATGACACTTATTTTGTTTTGCATGATTTAATGTGGGTGAATAAATAATTGCAGACGTCCCAATAGTTGCAGTATTTTGAAGTCCACAGACAGTCTCACAATCCAGGAATCAAAATGGCTGCTCGAGCGCCCATTAAGAAGCGTGCGCTAGCAGAGTTTCAATCTCACACGATAACCATTGACCCTGAATCAGCGGAATCGACGAGATCTCTAAAACGATTAAGAATTAATAAAAAGCCTGCCGAGGATCCAGCATTAGATGGAATCTCTGCAGTATCAATTGAAAAGGAGATTACAGCTTTAGATTCAAGTCGGCCGGCTTCAGAAAATTTTAGAGCGTTATCAAAAATTGTTGCCTATCTCCCTTTGTCGGTAAATAAAATAGATTAATGAATGTAGCTTTACTGACGAGTGAAGAGGCGACTAAAAGATTATAAGAATAAGCTATCTCTCCATAATAAAGCTGATTCATGTTTACATTTTTCTCAAATTTATAGCCAGCACTGGTAACGCTTCTACATTCAAAGCTCATTACATTGTTCCCCAAAGAGGAGGATTCAGCTTTGAAAGCGAAGTATTTAACAACGTTTCAGTTGATAAACCTTGGTCATTCGGAAGTGCTGGTATGCAAGAAAAATGTGACGGCTACAAGCTGTCAAAAAACGAATGAAATAAGTTAGTCATGCATGTGTTACTTACATTTGATATATTGATTGTTGATAGGCTACCCTTGATGAAATTTTAAGGATGATGCAAAACGAAACATCTTCGTTGGTTATAAATAGTGGATTAAATGTAATATTAAAGCTATCTGGTGTGATCAATGATGGTGCATCCAATGGGAGAATTTTGACATTGGCAAAAAAGGTATGCTGTATGACCACTAATAAATATTTATATCAGGTCTTTCCATTTCCACCTATTTGCATTCAAGTGTCTGTAAAAATATTGTGTTGTAAATAGGTAAACATAATGTAAATACTTGTAAGTAAAGACGAATATTGCTCCTTACTTTAGTTGATCAAAAGAACAGATACGAAAGTAAAATGCAAGTGTCTGGAAACAATCGGTCTGCTTACTCCATTTGATGATTTAAATGCAGTAAAGAGTGCACTTCAGCTACTACATTCTTATTCCCACAGCCATGAACCACGAGTCAGAACTATGGCTTTCAAAATGATGGTATGTACCGTTCAGTTTGTTTTTTATAACGTAAACTCATTGCTTTTGATTTCGATTAGATTGGGATGAATTTAACTATTATAGGTTAAAATCGACATAAATGTTTAGTGAATTTTATGGTTGTGTCACTTGTAGTTACATCTGCATGAGAAAGGAGCAACATTGGATGTCCAAGTATATAGCGACGTTGGAAAATATGTAGATGACGATTACGAAAGTGTTAAGTTAGCGTCTACACAACTCCTTTGGGCTGTAAGTCAGTCGTATCCTGAACAGTAAGTTCGCAGCAATATATCACACCATAAAACCATGTACATGCATAAATAAGCATGGTTATATGACTACAATTCTATATTAGTAAGGTACCATCCCCACTCGGTGTAGGCGAGAAAATGAGGCTAATTGATGACGCATTCGCAAAAATTTGTCACGCCATCAACGATCCATGTGTGCAAGTGAGAGTGCTTGCAGCAACGCTGCTAGGTAAAATGCCACAGGTTGGACAAAATTTTCTGGAGCAAACTCTTGACAAAAAATTGATGTCGAATATGAGGGTAAGCTAAATTCTTTAGCTGACACAAAGAAATCTCGATAAATCATCAAAATTGATTAAAATGTTTATTTACCCATACCGTCCTAAAGAAAAAACGTTCGGCCCACGAACGCCAGTGGGAAAAGGTCAAATCAGGAGAGTGGTCGTCTGGGAAAAAATGGGCTGATGATGCACCCCAGGAACTCATTGATGCTGAATCTGTATCTATCATTGGTAGCGGTGCTGCTGGAGCTTTTGTTCATGGATTAGAAGACGAATTTCTCGGTATCATTATATCTGCTATGCCATACATATTTTCTGGCTTTTCCAGAATTATTAACCCGTTTTATAAAAAAATATTTTACTTAAATTATTGCAGAGGTTCGCAGTGCAGCGGTGGACTCTTTGTGCACATTGGCAATAAAAACCCCTGATTTCGCTAATTTGGCATTAGACTTTCTGGTGGATATGTTCAACGATGAAATCGAGGATGTTCGGCTCAAAGCGATTGACAGCCTAACGAAAATTAGTAAACATATTGTACTTTGGGAAGATCAGCTTGAAGTAATTTTATCAGCGCTTGAGGTTAGATGAAGATACTTTTGCTTTGTGTCTTCAATGAATTCGGTTATGTTATGTTGTGTCTTGCGAATCATAAAGTATTTGATCTTTTAAAAAATTTGATTGTGCAGGATTCATCAATTGACATAAGAGAAAGTTTACACGTTCTCCTCTCGGTGTGCCATTTGATGCACTCTTCCGCAGTTAGTCCCAGAATTAAACATTAGCAATGAATCTAGTAATGGTTCATCATCCAGTGACAGGCAAGCATCAACAACTGGAGGAGGCTTTGGTGGCAGTACTAATGGAAGACTGATTCTCAAAGAATTAACCACCAAATTGAAGACATCTGCTAATCTTAATAGTGATATGAAGACACGACTTTACAAACTGATTTTAAAGGATTTAAAAGTATAGAATTCAAAGTTTGATGAATAACCGAATTTGTAAATATTCATCAACCCCAAAAGTATACTCTTTAATCTCTAATTTATTTTTCAGAGACTTGCAGAGGTAGACCAAGAAATTTCCGCTATTGCAAAGTTTACATCGTTGTATATTAGAGCCCAGTTGGTTTATACAAATTGTTTAAGCTCGTCAGCATGGGTTCAGCTAACGCAAAATACCCAAAGTGAACAATTACGTACGCAGATACAGTCATTTATGCAGTTATGTTTGAAAATACAGTATGGATTTACCGGCTTAAGCCCGAACGAATACGGAATCGTAATACAATTAAAACTACGAGCGTTAGCTTTTCAACTAGTTTACATTGTAAGGGGTAGCAATACGTCAGCGTTAGCCATCTGTCAAAACCTACTAGAGCAAGCGGAAACGGTGCAAAAGTATCTTGAGGAAAACAACCTTACACCGGACGAGTTTACGTTTGCGATGTTTAAAATGTTAGATTCTTTAGATGAGCCCAAACCTGGAACTGTAGCCAAGCATTTGCTTCCTTTATTTGAAAAACATCAGATCCCTCTCGTTTCATTTTCAAGTTCTGTAAGTTTAAGAGTTTGTGTGTAGTCATCCAGTCATTTATCCTGATATAATTTAATCGAAATGAAATGTTTTTTTAAATACTGTGGTAGATTAAAATGGCATCTGCCTCAATTATTGAACCATCTGGGGAATCGGACAACGCCCTAAAATTTACAGCAGGTCTGTTGTTAGGAATACCTTTAGATGCTGAGATACATAATTTGGAAGATATTTCCAACGTCCGTATAATGGTATGCTTATCTGGTTTCTACTTTTGACCAGATTGAGATCTATTTACGTTTCAAATTGGCATTAAATAAAAAATTACACATGTCCCTAGATAAATTATCCTGATCAACAAGTTCATCTCATTTGTCCCAGAGTCACGGATTTTAGGCCAGACTCCAATGGAACAGTACGTTTACTTACAACAGTGTGCATTTCTCATCAGGTAAGCAACACTTCAAATTCTTGTCGATGTCTTATTTCAATGTGAAATGCTAACCAATCCATCATTTTGACATTAGGCATGGACAGAAGCATGTCCAGTAACAATATGCATTGTGATGGATGTAAAAGGTCCAGAAACCAATTATAATCGAAAGCATATGTGGAAAAGAGATTCTACATACATCATTCAGTTGAGTGAAGAGAAACAGGTCCTTGTGTCCCCAAAACCAGCAAAACGAGGAATTTAAATAATAAATTTTTACCAAGTTTAGTTTATTTTTATTTCTGTATAGAATACATAGTTATGTACTAGTAATAATTAAGTAAAAATAGAAGTCACAATAAAAGTGAAGGACAAGATTTCATAGGCTTTAAGATGTATTGTACCGGATTTTTGATAGATTGTTTATATGAAAAGAATTTGAACAACTTGGATAGAAGGTAACGATAAATTATTAGGCATACAATATGTTAGCGTAATCAAGTCGAGCATTGTTTCAGATTCTGGATAGATCAGGAAGTTCTGTTGTTAGCACGTGTAAATGGAAAAATATATTTCATTTTAGTTGCGTTTTCTCGGAGAATATATTGTTATTACGATATAAAATCACTTCGGCTCAGACATATTTGTGATACATGTAATAATAATATAATAAAATGTATTACTTTGTTTAGAATCTATTACTCCTAACGTTCCACATTGGCTTTAATTTCTTAGCTGCTAATTCATACATACATATGAACCTTGAGGGACTACATGGAATGTACAACAGAGTATTAGCTAAATTACACTATTATCTATAAAATGGACTTAATTATCAACTTTATCATCGGCTCACGGCTGCATAATATAGATTTATTTGATTTGATAGTAAAAAAGAAGTAGAAAGTTACAAACATTACGAAAAAGTAATACTTTCCACCATCCTCAGCACTTTATGAACGGAACGGGATTTTAATTTTACTCCTACACTAAATTATTATCTACCAGGTTGTATTATGTATTTGAGATTCTTTCGAATTCCAATCCATTCAATTCATTTAAAAAAATCTTTTTCTGACAAGAAATTCCAAAGTGATTATTGAATTTCAAACTTCTCATTCGTGCACAACAATGCAACGAAGCATATAATTTCACTTAGCTTTACTAAAAGTACGATACACGTAGGTATGTTAAATCAAAATCGAATTGACGCGATTTACATTGAACAATTTTTCGAGAAACAAGTCTACCACACATTTTTATAATGAAGTGATAGCTTATTTTAACAGTTACCCCTGACTGTTTGTTCATACTTTAAATTAATTAGTAAATATCCGTTTTCAGACTATTCCCGGTATTTAAATTATACGAGTCATTATCGTACTCTTGCACCATACCTCATTTACCTCACACCTCCATTCATACTTACATTCATCATACAGAAATGCAAAATTGATTGGCACAACACTGAACCATAAACCATAAGACAATACACGAGTGTTGAAAACTACTAATTGTGGCAAATATAGCGCTCTACCACATAATTATTTCATTTACTAAATTAGTAATAACCAACATATAACAAATATGTATTCACAACTTAACGTCCATTAACATAACATGTTTTAAATGTTAGCACAGTTTGTATTTTTAAATGAGAAAGATACTATCCATCTATCAGCTATTGTACAAGGTAAAATGTAAAAAATCAAATGCAATCTTAAATGAAAGAAATCACAAAACTTGTAAAACAAATTATCATTTTTGTCGAACCTAAAAGTAAGAAATCACATTCAGAATTCTTTTTATGTTATGTAATGTTTCACATTATTCATACCATCAGCATTAAAATAACTAATGAAGTAAAATATGAAGGATTAAAGGTCTCTACTTAATTATGTACATAATATTAAATCCATAGACTGATAATTGAATTACAAACTACATATAGATCGGTTTTTACTTAACCTATTAAATTTTACGACGCAGCAACTGTTACTGTGCGCTTTGCACCTTTTCCATGAGGATTGTTAGCTTTGGCAGCATGTGTTTGATAATGCTTGGCCAGATGCGCCTTTTGTCGGAAATTCTTTCCACACAAAGTGCAGGCAAAGGGCTTCTCCCCGGTGTGGGTTCTTACATGAACGTTGACCGAATATTTATCTTTGAAACCTTTACAGCATATATTACAGTAATGAAGAGAGCGCTCTTTCCTGGAAGTGGCTCCGGTAGACCCGTTACCACTGTTGGTACTGTTTGCACTGGGGCTACTTTGGCTGCTCTTCGGTGATCCAGCTAAAGGGGACATCGAACCCGCAACAACATTTCTTTGATTATCACAATTCAGGGTACTTGGAAGTGCTCCGTTAGAAGTGCCATTCATATTTGGAATTTTTACTCCATTTTTCTTGTTTCTTTTCCTTGGGGTTTTATTCTGATCATTGTTCGTTGTGTAAGTCCATTTGGCACTGAGGGTTGTCGAATTAATTTTTTTCTCTGAGATCTCAATTCCCTTCTTAATTCCATTAGAATTCAAGTTAAATTGTGGGGTTATACGAGTCATTATAAGTTCTTCCACATTAGGAAGCACTGTGTCAGGATCAACAAAGACAGAATCGAGAACCTTCAGCTCATAGTAATGACCATCATTAGCGAGATCTCCCACAACACCGCTGGTATGATCACCAGTCATGATTTGATCAGACGAGGTTGGTGAACCAGTGGAGAGCACTGGAGAGCTGTTAGTGCGCATTGTAACTTGACCAGTACCGTTTCCACCGGCTAATGGGGGAAATGATAGAACTTTTCTTAGTTCTGTCATGCCTGTAGAAACATGAGGAGGTTGCTGCAGTTGTAACTTTTGTGTCACAGCCATAACAGTCGTCGGAATCTGAACTAGTTGAGGGACTTTATTTCCGGCTTGTAAAGCGGACCGCAGCAATGACTCATCGCAGAAAACGTCTGAACTCTTCTGCCATGAAAGCAATTCATTTTCACTAGAAGTTGTGGGCGAGGCAGAATTGTCATTCATAAAAGTGGTGGTTATCAGGTCTGACGAAATTGCGCCAGCATTTGATGGATCTGATGAAGCTGATGAGAAATACTGATCCATTTTTGCATCATCGTATGATACGAATAAAGGATCTAAGAGATTTGTTAGGGTTGTGACTTCTCCGTCATTGGCTGTTCCAGAGTTTAGCAACCAATTGGGACTAGGATCTGAAGATAGATTTGTGGTAGGCGTTAAGGCGTTGTCTAAATGGCTGGAAGTAGTCCAAGGAATAGATCCGAGTAATTCTAGACTTCCTTGATTTGATTGCAATGTATCGGGATTGGTGCCAAGACTGTCTGATAACAGCATTTCGTCTAAAATTGTTTTAATTTGACCTCCGGTAGCGCTCAGATTATTGTTCCCATCTGTCTGTGGATAATCCAGTGAATCTATAAATGCCACAGGGGTGAGTCCGTTAGCGCCACTGTCTAATTTGACGAAGTCAAAAAAGTCAGTGCGACATAGATCATCGTTGAGATCCATCATGGTAGATCTTAAGATTGACAAACCTGAAACAGAACAAAATAATAAGGCTTATTAGTTATTTATTTAGTTTAGTTGTTGTTTACTAAGAGTTATAGTTAATTTTTTCTGAAAATTTAATTTCGCACGATGCGACACCACGATCATCACGTATAATGCTTAAGGGATCGTGACTAAAGAAATCACGTTCAAGAAAATAGGAATTAGAAGCCCGGAAGCAGATTCAAAGCTTATTAATTATATTTTGACAAATCGTTTATCTAAAATTTCATTTGCATTGTAATATTGTTTTTTTGCTTTTATTTTAGTTCGCAAACAATGGGCCTTTATAAAAGAAGAGTGGTATGTAGCTATTAATTTTGTACATTTTATCCGTGCCATGCAAGCGTTTTTAGACGATTTTTTTCTAGAAATGAGAATGAAAAACCAAAACAATCTATGCTATTTGAAAATATGTAATATGAGGACATGATGACAAGAGAGTACCAAAGATTTTGCACAGAATTCCAAAGGAAACAGAGGATATACCTTCCAGAAAATGAAAATAAATTAAATTATCCGGTGGACTACCATTACCATTAAAGTTATAGCTAATGTGCGTGAAAGTAAAAGTAAATTTGTTCTATACTAAGTACTAAGAACTGTGATGATGAGGTATCTCGTTTTCATAAAAAATACGTGATTGGAATTTCGATAACTTCAGAATACAAATCTCCCCCACGAGACAAGAGACTTACCAATCATTACATTAATATCATTTAATAGGTAAATTTCTTCATGTAAAGAATTTATAGCAAGACAAACTACAAAATCACACAAATAATATCATTAATATCCCTATACCCCAATGCATTTTTATTTTAAATATTAAGTACCATTGTTACATAGTATATTTTAGCAATGATATACGAACCAGGTACGTTAGCGAGGGAATGACGATACCATTTTCATTTGATTAGGAATGGAGTAATCTATTGAAGACTGATGAACAAAAGATGCAATGTTTTCTCTCATCTAAGTCAGCGGAAACAATGCAGAAAGTTTTAATGTACCTATTATTTGATCGTTCATTTAGACATTAGCCCTTTCTGATGCGCTGATAACAATTATTATATTTGTTCAGCTATCACTTACGTAGATAATTCAAAGTTAAAGCAACTTGGTCTCTTTTCTGTTATTTTCTCAATCATCCAATGTAAGAAATCGTAATGCGTCATAGCATTTACACTAGATGTACCTGAGCTAAATCTAGGAGCCTGTAATTTTTCAACAGCACACCAATCGATAGCAAAAGTAATGGCTTTACCTATGCGCCTTGGTAAGTTGCACTTTCCTAAATCGTGTGTGTACTTCATCATTACCATCAATTTAAATTGGGAAGACGTGCTTTTTTTAAAAGTAGCAATCAAAGAGGTCAAAACGTTTCTTGAGTACGAACAAACTCGAATCAATGAAATCGAACATACTCGTCTCGACGTGGGTGACCCTATAAAAGTTTATGAATCATACAGCCTTGGTGATAAAATGATATGCTATTCGCTGATGGTGTGTTCACGGAGTGAAGATTTACAAATTTTAAACAATAGTCTCCGATGTGCACCACTATCATCAAAGAATTCTACCTGCGTGAGTACCTATAATAATAATTGTATTGCTCAACGGTGGATCCAAAGTCCCATAAGTCAATATTATCATTGCGCCTTCTCGAGCCTGTGTCACGGATTAACCTCAATTTTGCAATGCAAAGTTCAGTAAAGTTCAACTAATCAAGTACTCAAATGAAATTTCACCGAGTATCCTTCAGGAGAAGAGATTGTGTAATGTCCATCACGAGATTTGATATGAATTTCGATTTGACTGGTGTGAAAATGATTAGAAATGTACACTTAATCGAGAAACTCTTTCGGTTTCACTTAAAGATGATAATCAAGATAATCGCTGAATTCTTGTATCAATTGTAAAACTGAACCGAAAATGAAGCCATGGTCAAAGTACAATAAATGAAGTGTGGCTACATTAATATCACTTAATCAGCATGATAACTTTCGTAGATAATTGAATTTATACGTGCCATTAACCAAAAAAATGACTTACTTACCACCTCATCGGATAATAGTATTCAACAACGTCAGACCACATGTTCTTTCCGTACCTTAGTACAAGTATCAATTTTAGTTAACGAGATAGCGGGTTCTTTCGTTCGGATATGAATTGGTCAATGACGCGTCAGTATCGTCATTTTCGTGATGACCTATCAGACAGTTTTGAGTCAATAGAAGTTACAAACTCACCTTGAAATACGACGATGCTCTACTTCAAATTTATTACAATATGCCAGCATTTTACTCAGCCACCATCATAAAATTGCAACAAAGAGGAAGGAAAGCTGCAAATACGCACTGTTTTAAGAAATGAGCCATAACTCCTGGGAAAAAGTAGCTTTGCTACTGGCTGTAAACCAAACGACTATCAAGCAAGATACGTGAATGACACTTACCCAATTGGGAAATAAGATGATATTGCCAGAAACTTGATAAGCTGTCAGATTACTGTTTCAAGATGAGAGAAAGTACATTGGTTTGTCGCAAGATTTCAAATATTTCACACAAGTTTGTGAAGTGCTTATATATTGCATCTAATATACCTAAGATACACCTGCTCTTTTTTCTGTAGTAGCAAAAAAAACAAGCAAATGACCTTACAGCGTTAAGGTTCAATCAGCAACTAAATCCAATTCAGGCTGAAGTCATTTTTCAAAACATGAAAGCACATGGTCGAATCATCTCAAAAGGGATCCTTGTTATATACTTGTGCCTTGTGCCATATGGTTTTTGGGTTTTTGATTTTTTGAAAATGTGAAATCTGCACATATAAACTACAAACTATGAGACGTTGTTTATAAATCAATCATTTCATTGTCTAATATCGTTAGAAGGAGCAAGTGATGTGCCTAAGCAGTACAACTTGCACACGATCTTGTTCATCCCATGAGCTTAATGGGTTTTTATACAATGGCAGATTTATTGATTGAAATCCCTGGCAAGTAGCCGGTAGCAAACTTGGTGTCATTGTAAGCGAACATAATAACATTATGATTTGGGGGAATTATACACAACATGTTTGCTTTTCTTCAAAGTGATTGACTTTGTGCTCATTGTCACATCCTAGCACACAACGCCGACTATCCTTAAACAGCTTAATTTTCACCTACGACACGACAATAAGCACACTACTAACGACACAGTATAGTGAATATGTATTCCTTACACATTGGTGCACATGCACATTCATAAGAGATTATGTTTAGCGTCAACATCATTTTCAGTTAGTTAACTTTACACGTTGAAATCAGGTTGTCTTGAAGCCAAGTCGTGACAGTAATCAACATAAAAGGAAGATGTGAAATATGTGTGTATATGGAAGATCATCATCTACGTGATCACATCATCTTGCATACTTTTGCTATCTTGCAATCAGACGCATACATATACATGACAATCAATTTGCTAAAAACTGAAACTATTCTAAAACATGCTTTAAGCTAACCCAAGATTTTCCAATGAAAAACTCTCAACAACCGAACTAACTTTGAGTAACGTGTTCTATGCACTTGCAGTTATGTATGCACCTTATTTGCGGTGCACATGGTCTCCAATAAAAACATCATCATCATATTATCATCAACATAAGAAAAGAATGCAGTTTCTATTTCGAGAACTCGTTACAGCTGCAAATTGACAACTTTCTAAACCCATTTCATGCATTTAAACGTTTAACATGATGACAAGTTGTGTTATATTACGTTACAACGTTGTAAACGTCCCTGCGACTACTTATCGAGGGATATGCATTGCCAATAGGAAGTGTGCATGGACATGAACACGCATTAAATAATATAATATTTTGCATTTCATGAAAAATGCATTTGCAGCAAGCATGATGTCACTTGAGTTGTCACTGTTTGACTTGTAAAACCCTTTTTCTTTGCTCAATCAAGAAAGATTTGTCATTGGTGGAGTATAGGAAGAAATTATGATAATGAACTGATCTGTAAACATGTCTTTAGGCACCTTAGACAGTAGCACTGACCGATGTCATTAAGCAGCTTGCTCCGGTGGTGGACGACAGAGCATTAAAGAAACCCTTCAAAGTAAACAGGCAGGCTTCACGGCGTCCATGCTAATCTCTTCCTTACAAACTTAAACATTGTAAATGCAAATAAATCTTTTTGTGGGCTGCTGAAAGATTTTAGAAATCAAAACAAATGATAGAAATCCACGCTGCAAGCAGTGCGTTTCCTTCGACAGGCAACTCACTCAGTACAGTATTGAGCTTAAGCTCATTTTGGTAGTAATAATAATAAATACCTACAGACCTCTACTTTCCCCTTCGAGCTCTCAGTGCGCGAAGAATTCGGTAGGAAATAATTTGTAATTATGTTCTTGCCAATTTTAACTGATGCATAATTTTAGCACATGCCCATCAGCAGCAGTAGCTAATAAGAACATTATTTTAAGATTTGATCATTAATCTAGATTTCTCTGTTGGCAAAAGCAAAGACAAAACATGGCTCACTGAGTCAGAAACAAATACAAGGACAAGCGTCCGTATATTTTATAAAGTTTAGCAGATGACATCAGCTTCATTAGACTTTACTCCACTTCGATTTCACCCTAGAATTTAACGAAATGACTGCATACATCAATATTGAGTATTTGTCTGTACGCTCAAACAGTTCTGTCAAAACTGCTTCCCTAACGACTCAATCATCAACGTAAAACTCACACATGTCCCATTAGATCCGGAATCAAATCGCACATGATCAATCAAAGTTGAATATGGCTAACATCAAAACATGTAACGATAATGACTCTCATTCTTCACTCTTCACCATCCAAAGATTATTTGCTGCCTTGTGATTTGAATTCATCATTACGGATGATATACGCTTAAATTATCGCTGCATTATCACCTTGCCTTGAATTCGATCGACGGCAGTAGAAAGCACAGTGTGCATACAGTTTTACCATCAAGATTCCTGCGGTGATGACCCATCATCAAACACTGACATACTCAAAAAGACTTCCAAAGTACTAATCATTACTCATCATAAGCCAGATTTACCGAGATCAAGCTAGGCTGCTATGTAATGAAGTTTACAAAGCGTAATCCAGGTCTTAATAGTGCACTAAGATGGTTCCATTATTATTACTCATTGTTAGCCTTACGTCCCAGGTAGAATCTTTATACCTGTACACTAAACTATACAGCGATGATAAATAACTGATCTCGGATTATACTTTCGTGCAGCATGGATCATATAGGAAAAAATCCGTTAGAAAAATGACATGTCAAACAATGATGTGCAGACACAATGATATGTACGTTGAGTTAAGCAAAATCAATGTGGAAAATAGCGTCCAATCCAAGGCATTGTGTCACATTGACCAGAAAGAATACAAATCGTGCTTCCCTTTCATTATTATCCTTGTCTGCTTTCCATCTAATAATGGTAAACAATGCCTATACCTCATAGAGTTTTGTGTTAATGTTGGTTGACAGCTTGAGTGAAGATGAATTGGCGATGCATAATGATACATGTATGAGGACCGTGTCGTCTTCCCGATGAAAATAGCAATATGGCTCATTCATACATCCGTATCCTGCACGAAGTACAAGGGGATTCTTTATAATGGTGTATTTGCAAATTTCATATTGGTCAGCAAATACGAGACTTCACAAGTAATGCTAATAATAAATGCTCTACAACAATAAACGCGACAAGGAATCGTTGATAATGAGAATATATAACATAATATTATTCATATATTCACGGAGTCCCTAATGATGACTCCGTTTGTCTACTCGTCTCTAGGGGGTAGATGAGATATGCTAACAAAGTAAATCTTCAAATCTTCCTTCACCCACTTATTCTCTGCAGCAATGAGATTTCAATGTGTTGCATTTGCTTACCTCTACATCATCATCATCAATCTGTCTCCAATATAACACAATGTAAAGTATACGATACCCAACTACTCTCTAGCCCATACTCACGGTGGTTTTATTTTTAGTCATAACTTGACCTACAAAACGATTTTCTCCTTTTTCCTTTGCACACATTCCATGCGCACACAAACACAAGATATTCCCAACAGACTTAAAATTTAAAGGGTAAATAAATACAAGGAATGAAGAGAGACTCATCGGCTCTTGTGATATTGAATGTGGACGAAGTGAATCAGCTTTTTCTAACGCAGATAATAATAATACTATAGCAAATGATTTTTTCTATCTCACAAACACGGCACTTTATCGTTTTGTCAGAGAGAAGATTTTTTTAAGTGCACTTGACGAATAATTGTCAACATGACTTGAGTGATGATGATTGGCTCCTGTGTGAGACATTTTTAGTAACTTAAGACAATGATGAGTCAAAAAATTGAATAGAGTAGAAAAATTACTATGATTAGAGTGAGCAAACTTATTAAAAGTACATTTGCTATCGTTTCTATTATTCGTGCAAGACTGTGTGTCCTATATATTCAAAATGTATTTCATCTCATAAAAGTGGCCAAACTTCGTGAAGCATAAAGTAAAAAGAACTCGGAATGTGGATTCATGACAGCAAAGGAACTGTTATAGACGAAAGATGCCGGTTTAAGATACAATTCATGTCTAATTAGTAGTCTTCTCTTGAGATGTATGAAGGCGCATCCCACTCCGAAAATCAGATAATATTAATGGGATTGATGTTTCTCCTACGGACGTTTAATTAATCAAATGGGTTTACACGAGAGAAAACTGAAAATCTTCTTCCGTGTAATATAGTTCCCATATCCTGAACAGCATGGGGTCCTTTGAGCATTCATGTAGAAAGGTTATATCCTAAATAGGCAGAGACAGTCAGAAGATGATTCAAGTCGATAGTTTGCTTGCTAATATTGCCTTTTTGAACTAGTACAATTTCACGACTGTTTATACAATACTATTGAACAATTATCAAAACAGGAATGAAGGATCATTATATTCGAACAAATTCGTAGACACACACAACAATATCATCTTCATCTCATCATCCCAATCGACAAACACGGATAAATCACATGAATCCTAAACATGAGGGATTGATTTGGAAAAAAAAATGTGTACACTCTCATTCATCTAAAATTCCAAACATGAAGCAAGTGCCAACAAGGATCATCACATCATCGTCTTCTCATCACTCGAGATTCATATGGTGAAATGAATATTATGCATAGGATAGTCAATTCTGTTGGATTTAATACGATGGAAAAGGCCTTTCCTTCAAGCCTTTGTGCTCCGTGAGAAATTAATCTTATTTTGCCCTACTTCATCCTTTTTTGGTAGTCGTCAAGCTGCATGAAGACTTGGCTCTTTGCTAATGCATTTGCCTTACGTTAAAAATCGGCAGTAAATATTAAAGTGGATATTTAAACAATTGAATTTTGCTTTTCATTACACAAGTTGAAGTGTATCGTCTTCCTACAGATAACAGACAAGATTTCCCCTTGTGGATAGGAGAATCAATACATACACAATCAAAACAATAAAAAAGAACTGAAGTGACTTGAACCATCTAAAATAGCATAATGACCTATCAATACTAAAAAGACAATTAAAAATCATTTTTTAAATGGTGGTGATCAAAATATGTGGAAAAAATACTGACTTGACAGCCTTCTGATGTAAACAGCACACATTCGTCTTCCAGAAATGAGAAAAAGGAGCTTATTTATTTGTAGCTTGTAACAAAATTAAAAATAAAAGAATTCTTAACTGATACCAGAGAACCAGTTTTCCCTTTTTAATAATTTTGCAACAAAAAACGATTTTTTTACTTGCATTATCTATAGTACACATTATACTTATACCTCAAATTCAGTTCAAGAAAAGTTTCGATTTCGTCACGATCACCCACGAAATTCTATTTATCAATTTTTTTCATTAGTCTTGTCTGCTCCTTGAAGTGAAGGAGTTCATCACGACATGAGTGCCAGCGAGGTAGGCAGTCGCAAATTATTCCTGTTTCATTCTCATTTCTCTGATAATAATATGAAAATGGAAACTGATTTGCAGAATTGCACTAATTAACTGCAAATTGATCTCTCTTCTTCATACATGTAATCATATACACACATCCTGCTCTCCATACTTTCTGCCTTCTAGCTGTGCAAACATATTTCTTGAAGGCATGTGGTATTCACACTCACAGTCTTGCATAAAGCCCAAACATCAATTCAATATTAGCTGCAAACTTGAGACTTTGTTCGTGAGTAGTATCATCATCATAATTTCTCGTACTTTATTCGTCATAAAAAATATGATGATAATGATACCAAAAGGAATTAAAAACTGCATCAGAACAACAAACTCTAAAGTCTAAACATGGACGAGGGGATGAGATGGTTCTGAGGTGCAACTCAATAATAATAACAGTTATGACGACTCACGCGTCCTTCTCTTCTTGTCTAATTGTCTTTATTTCCCTGGCTTCATCATTAAACTTCTTTGATGAACTCATACTATCTATCATCTCTTGGATTTCGTCGAAGCTCCTCCGTGGCCAGACTCTTTACAAGTTATTCCGCAGTACGTGCTCCCTTATTCTTATACACGAAGAAAAAGCATACACAGAGGAGGTAATTTAGGGCACAGCATGAGGCAACCTTTGCAAGATGATGTACAAAAGAAGGAAATATCACGTATTGAGCAATCCTTTACAAATGAACGAGCATCGCCAAACAAGAGAGACGTGTCGAGTAACAATCTGCAGCAGTAGCATCCCTCTGCTCAACCAAAAGGGCACATCATTTCCCTTGCAATATTTTATGGGCAATCGGAGCAAGTCAAAAATTTTAAGAATGACAATGAAGATGCCGAAGAAGAATCAACATCGGACATATGTATAACTACGGTGTCAGTTCAGTTGTGTGCCGCAGTGTCCACTGATTCAATTCATGTCGACTTGGCTGCGTGTGCGCATCGCAACTTGCAAAACAAGTGGAAGGCAGAAGATCTCATGTTTATAAAATGTTAGTGCACTGTCATAATTTGATGGACAAAGGGTTCGCGCAGTCACCTTGATTGATTACTAACATGATGATGATTCAACGATATAGTGTACATGTTCCTGCTATAGCATAGCTGCTGGTTTAAACTCCATATGTTATATTGTCACTGCCACGACATACGCATTGGCGTCACTTCCAACACTAACAAATTATCATGGACACATTGTAACAATGGAATCAAAGCCATTGTACATATAAATGCAGGCTAAAGTCTGTCCTTATCATTGCAGACAGCTATTAAGAAAATTTAGGCTCATTTGAATATTATATTTTGACAAGAGATAGGTATTGCACAGCAATATAATATGGATATTTGCTTTTGTAACCTAAATTTCTTATCAAACGTTGGATCAGGCATGCCCAAAAAGTTGACCATCAAACAGTCAATGGTTTATCATTACAACAATGCGGTTGCCCTTCTTGGTCAAAGGTACAAATAATGCAACAAGGAAAGACTCAAATAAACAGCGTTCACAGCGCTTAATGATGTTGAATACTGATTAAAGTTTCATATGTCCAATAAAACAAATTTCCATCATTATTGGAAAACTTGTGGTTAGATACTGATCAAAGGATATGCTTTTTTTAGCGAGAAGTGAAATCCGAGATGTGTAGTATTCTGTTTTTAACAATTTATTTGTGTAAACACCTACGTACACGTGATTATTCAAGGATCCTTTATCGAAAACAAAAGAAAAAAGGTTTAAAACATTTTCTTGAGAAGGAACGATTAATTATCAAAATATTGCATGATACAGAACAATGTTGAACGGATTTAGAGCAATGAGCATAAAATGTGCGAAAAAAATTAGCCTTAGATGCAGGTTATAACGTAGAGATTCAAGTAGGTGGTTAAAATGGATGATATTGATGATGATGACAATGATGGAAGAAATACGGCTCGAGTAAAATTGTTTGATCAAGCAATGATTTCATGACTTGACAATTCAGATCTCATGGACGAGTTAAATGGGGCAGCCGGCGGTACTTTTTTGCCTTGGACTGTTCTTCTGTTTGTTATAGTAATAAAAGTTAATATGATTACACAGACCTCCCAGTAGGTCTTCCCATTTATAGCACAGCACTGATTCCTTGTGTCTCCGTATAATAATACCTATGGCCTATACAATTCAAGACATTTACCTATATAATGCGTCTACGTATAAGTTTTATATCCCCAAAATTACAAAATGAAATCGGTTAAAGTGCAAAGCATAAACTTTTGAAAGAAATGCTTCACATTGACAGTAGCACATACATTGTGTAATTTATCATCACACAAACAAAATCTAAACAGTAAAGATGACGAAGCAAAACCACACGACTGCTACAAGTTGATTTGATAACGGAAGACAAAGATAACAGCCAAAGCCGAATGGTAAGAAACCTGCATTTTCAAAGATATGCATAAAAATAAAAAATTCAAGCTCACGTCGCAACACATAAATGAAAAGCACATATGCTCACGTGTCTACGCACATACGCAAGAGGCGACTGTTTTTTTAGAAAACGAGTATAAATCAAAAATTGGATCCATTAAAAGAGCAGTCAATAACATCATCAGTCAGAGGCACTTAAGTCATCTAATAACTTTTTAAGAATATGATACTCAGCCAACAGCCAAAGGAATATTTACAGCATACGACTGATATTCGACCTAGCTCACAAATCACTTTCAGCCCAACCAGCCCTTATTACTTTTCTACGCTAACTGCCGTACACCAGAATGATATCACTTGAAATAGTACATGGGAAGGAAAACAGGTGAATTGTTAGTCAAATGGTGGTTATCAATCGGTTCGTTCCTTCTCGTACTTGAGAATGAGCGTCACATAACATGTGTTCACAGCTGCAGAGTTGACCATCAACATGAACAGACAGTTTAGGGCGAGGCGTGTTATTCCCTAACTACCACGTTTGACTTTTTTGTCTGAACTGAGCAGAGAAACACATGTGTACGTCAGCGAAATCAATATTATTACATGGTGCATTAAGTAAGTCGATTAGTATAAGCACTTATATTCATTACAAATAACTGCTAGGCATGAAAAAATATATTTCTTTCTTTTTGCATAGCTACTACTACGTGTATATCATGTTGTAGCGTGTGAAGACCGGCAAAAGAAAATTTATGAATTGACAGCTATCGATCAAGTTAATAACTAATCAGGGACCTGTTTCACTCACTGCGTAAAAGTAAGTGCACAAGCGTACCGACAAATATTAGGACGGGTTGATTTTGCTAGTAACAAAATGCATGAAGTGTGCATGCATACCCCATGGTAGCCAGCTCCTTCTTTTGTTTCACTCCCTGTGATTGCATATATATTGCAATTTGCAAAGAGTTATAAAAATAGCTCCTTTTCATTTCGTTTGGGCCCGTGCCATGCCTTCGTGATGACAAAATGACTTTTTTACGCGTTTTGGACATATTACCTTGTCGAAAGAGAAACGTGTATTTTTGCCTTGCCTTATACATGTCGAAGTGACAAGATAATGTTATATTTCTAAAACAACGAGCTGAGTTCGTTATTCGTGTGTCCATTTATTTATTTTTTACTTTGTCTTCTTGTGTATACTACAGAAAAAGTGGCGTAATTATTTATAGCTCTTTACCAACTTGTCATTTGTTTTTGGACTATTTGTAAATTGATATATTACACATTACCAGATACATATGATTTGTTTTTCAGTTGCCTCTGTGACTGTGACAGTAAAATATGTCAAAATATAGAGAGCCATAAGGTCTTGAATGAGTGTTCTCCAAAATTGCACGAGAAATTAATATATCAAAATCGGCCACTTTTGTTAAACTGCCTGGGGTTGGTCACAACACAACAGCCACAACCAGTTATTCACGTAGGATCCTAAAAATCCTGTAAATATGTATTGAAGATCAAACACGAATTGGCAATTAAAATGTTAATCTCTATTCTGCTAACGTGGTCAATTTAAAAATAGCTCAATTGCAAGCAACCCATCACTTGTAGCAATTATAATCGTCTTCAAAAACACTGCAAGCAACAAAATAATGTATGATGCTCACAACATTGGTTCTTTCTCATCAAAAGTGACTATCAACCGGTTAATAAACATATCTTCATCGTTTAAAAGAGTCATTAACTCGTTTATTTCACAAACAAATTGTAGCACTCCCATTAATTACCATAAGAAAAACACATTAAAGACCTTTTGATCATGACCACGGTTCAATGTTACAATATTTGCACACATACTCCTTTACCCTCATAATATTTATGCTACATAATAATAGTTTACTTACGCATATCTTCTTACACGATGTATGCAAAATAGCTCAAAATCCACAACAGGTGAACCACGCATCATTTGATACGATATAGTGGTACATTAAATATCCCAACAGAAAAATGTTATAACAATGAATGGGGTTTGGACGTGGATGAAGGTTTTGTGAGAAATTAAAGAACTTGAACCTGTCTCATTCTCCCGTATCTATTAAAGTCATCTTAATCTATTTGACTTGAAATGAATACTAATTTGTCTTTTTGTTGATAAGAAGACGAGAGCATGATGAGAACTTTATGGGAGATTCTTCACACTAGTCAAACCTTTTAGTTTTTATAGAGATTCACACGACAAAGTGACATAACAATAACTCGCTGACTACTTTACATGCGATTGGTGATACAATCTGACTAACTTGAAAGAATTTATTTTTCTAGTGCCTATCTGGTTCATTTGAAGTTTAATGTCACGTGAGAAAATCAACTGCTTCTGATGTTACCCATTTATTTCAGGTACACATTATAGGGCGTCCTATGCATTTTTAATTGTTGCACAATCAAAAAATGTAGTTCGCAAAATAGCGCATTAGAAGAGAACTTTGATGAGCCTCTGTTATTGCCACGATGATGTAGAAAACTAATCAATTTATTTTCTGTCGTGATACAAACATCCACGCAAATAAAAATATAGAGTTTCTTGAATATCATTAGGTACGCAGACACATGAATGATAGGACATGTATGCCTCATAGTATGTATATGACTTCATGCATTTTTCTGAATAGGTAGGAGATATATGAGAACTAGCTGAAATAAGAACAGAGAGAACTTACTTTAGTAATTGATGACCACTTGGCAATAATGGATGATTACATTCATTTCGATTCAATGTAAATTTCATGTAGGTAATGGACTTGTGTTTTTTTTCTTTTTGCATTGCACACATACCATGCCAGTCCAAATGTCATGATCTTTGTGTTTATGCATATCGTATTGGGACGATGCAGTAACACGCAAAAAATGTGTACATAGCTAAAAAGTTGAAATTTCGAAATATGTACTTGCATGACAGCAAGTAACCATTTTCGAAAAAACAAGGGACGCGTGTGATATAAAGCCTGTAAACACGACTGATCTAGTTTCCAATACTTTGAGCTATGGAGTGCAATGGATTTTTATAAAATGCAGCATACAAAAATTGACAAACATTGCCTCCACAACAAAGTAAATCTGCTGCAATACGTCAGGCTACACATCAACTTATAGATTTTAAACTTTGGATACTGCATGATGAGTTGATTTGGCACCATTGAAAACGTCGAAATCAGAACAGAGGGGCATCCCCAATGAACTTCATGTTAGATATAAAAGTATAAAACCAAAATATATATGCTTGATTTTGATTATATAAACAAAAAATATAATCATACTCCATGTTTCGTAGCCTTTAGATATTTCGCGTATCATATTTGCAGACAGGACAGGATTTTCTCAAATTTCAGTTCCCAAATACCTCTTCGAGTGTGTTTGTGTGCAGTGTGCAAGTACATGACAGTGTGCAGCAATCTGTAATTAAGTGTCAAGCACACGACAACCACAAACAATGTTTCTAATTCATTGAATGACGACGCTTGTGCAAAAAATGCACGCATAAGCATATTTTATACGTACCCTCCTGTTAATTACTTTTGCAAGTACCTATAAAATGTCCATACGAAGCACAGCGGAGGAAATTTCTTGCCAAAATAAGGCAATCCATTATTATGCCGCATAGTCAGAGTCAGGGACGTGGAATTTGAATACAAAGGATAAAAGGAGACAACTTAAACGAATGACGGGATGCCTGAATGCACCACAAATGACAAATTAATTGCCCCCATTTCACCGGTGTACTACCTCACTCACAATGTGTACTACATCTTATCTGCAAACTCATTTTTATTCCTTTTCAGTTTTCTTCAGATGTCATTCATCACACAGCCTTAGTTTCTTTCTTAATGCTGCATCAATGTAAACTGGGCGGATTTTCCGTTCATCGATCACAGAGTGCACTTGAAAACATAGGATTTACTTTTGCCCCTTTTGTTATCGTGAAGTTGACAACATGCGCCGTAAATATTTCACACAACTAGTACCTTTTCGATGAATTGGTGACCTATGACCTGGTGCAATTCCATTGTGCCACGAGCAGCATTCCTACGACAGAAAGCTAACACAAGAAAGAGTTTTTACTCAAGTCTCAAGTGTATTCTTTGGTGTCACTGCATTGCCTGTGGGTTTTGTTCATTATCGCCTTGAACATAGGAAGGAATGCTCATTATATGCGTCGATGCACTGTAGTAACAATAATGCTCCCAATATTCTTGCTTGATTGTCTTCAAGTCAAAGGTCAAGTTAGCTCAACGGTACATACAACGAACTAACTTTTGACTTTCAAAATACCAGCGATGGATTGATGCAGCAATTCCTTTTAAAAAAAGAGTCGACTTATCCTGACAGCCGGTGCATATCTATTCATCTAAAAAGCGTCTTGTAAACTATTCTGTTCTGTACAGAAGGAGGCATGCATGACATGATCTGTAAACTGCAGAAAAGACAGGTATACTTACAAAGTAATAATTACACTGGCAGTGTCCTCACCTCCTTGCCATTTAAAGGCTTGGTTCTTGTCTGCTTGTACATAATCATCATCATCATCCTCACAAGAATATTACTATGATGGTACAGTAGTTGGGATTTCATTGTAGACAGGGATTTGCAATCTGTAAATTGTCTTGAGTTTGCTGCTTTTGCAAAGATTAGCGATGACCTCAGGTTGAAAACATTGTATATGGAATCCTTGTTATTATCAGTGTCTTCAAACCATTGGATTTTCCCCTTGAATTTGGATTGGAAAATTGAAACCTTAAGCTGTCAATGGCTAATCTATGATTAGCAGTGCAATGGAATAATAATTGTCATCGTTCGGGTAGGTATCTTTGATCTTGAATGAACCAGCAGCTTTTAATGCACCATCTGGACTTGCAGTTACAATCTGATTGCTGTGACTGACGCTTGGTAAACTTTTCCCCTAATTTGGTTTCCATATTTTAGAAGCTCGCTACGCATATCAGGAACACAAATGCATAAGCATAGTCTTTAATGAGTCGTGTCGTAAGTAACTTGATTATATAGGTAAATAATTTTTAATATACCTCCTGTAGAAACTAAATGAAGGTGAGACCTAGGTACATGTTATGCATTAAGGTCTCCCTACGCGCCTGTCAAAATGCAAATGTAAAAATTTAAGTTTTGCATATAACATATGGTAATTTATTTTGCAAAATGTGCATCAAAACGTAACATGATTCACAGTCTGTATATACGACTTCAAATGACAAAAAATAATGATAGTATATAAAGCTATGATTAAACAAATTATTAGGGTTCGACAAACTTACAAATTTCAAATTCGCAAAACAGTATATGAATTTAGAATAGCGTCCGAAACTCTATAAACTGTCACTTACTTAAATATTCATTTGCAGCAAAATAGGAACATGCACAAGAAAATGTTTACATGTGGGCCTGCACGTGTGTGAGCCAACAAACTAAGCATTTTTTTGTATAAAAACAAGACGATGCAGCAAGGAGGGTGAGGGTGACTAATTTATAAAAAAAGTTTATGCTGACAAGTTTTGTACGTGTAGATGGAGGTACTTTTCCGTCTGTGAGGTGTTAATAGTTGTAGAAAATGATTACGTTTCCGCCTGTGCTATATCTATACTTGAAAGAATATAAATCAAATCCTATGATTTTCTCCACATGTCACACTAACAATTCTAAGAAATAAATATAGCCTGAGCTTAATAAATATTTTCACTTATATGTAATACGTCAATATGAAAATTAGGGATATTCTGTGTTAGCAAGAACGTGTAAATTCTATTTTGCAAGCATACATGACATGCAAACACGATTATAGTAAATAAATCAATGAAATAAATACACAAATTATTAATGATTTTCAATTTCCGTTACTTCACTAGTCATGCAAGCACGCTGATATAACTGAAACATCAACATCGTGATCTACCGGTCGGGAGAAGCCTGATGCCTGAGAGCGTTAAAAGAATGCATGATTGACGAAGACGGCCATAGACTTTACGTTACTCACTTTACATGTGTTTATTTTATCGCGCGTGAAATCTATTTTTTTATTTGCTGACTCTTCTTAAAAATCCATTAATCCCCTGTACACTTTACGTCACTATTCGTTTAAACGTTAATTATTCAGACGCTCATTAGCAAATTAAATGTTGTATATAGGCGTATTTGTGTCAACTATTTTTTTACTCTTGTCCAAACTATTACTTAATGTAAAACCGTCTATGACAAGCAAGTAGTCTACTACTGATGCTTTTGTTATTCAAATTTTTATTATACTCCTTTAATTATACCATACAAGAAGGAAAATATGCTGAAAAGCTTTCTCTTGCAGATATAATTTCATCCGTATGTCAAACACGAGCACGAGGAAAAGTGCATTAGCAGAAACGCGTGTTACATCTGCCTGCATCAAATACACATATGTACGTAACATCCACTAAAATAATGAGGAAGCGTCTTTGTACACCTTCGTAATGGATGTTTGCATGTCTTCAAGCATAATCTTCAAAGAGAATAGGCAACAGAGGTGTTTTTACTTTTTACTACTCAACACAACGCCTACATGGAAAAGTAGTACCGAGTGAATGAAGTTTAATTTTATTATCTTATCTACATACTTAATTGCTCAGAAAGTGGGACAATGCAATTCATGGACTTAATTATTAACTTGGTGAAATATCCTCCATGTTTTCCTCTATTAAAATGAAAAGAAACAAGTAAAGATGTTCATTTTTGTGTTGTGAGTACTTTAGGGAGGCATAAAATCTATAAAGAATTTTGTAGAGAAAAAATTCGAACATTTTCCACACAACATGCAAACTTTTGAAAAGCTCATGCTTGCTTTTCACAAGAGGAATCGACTGTTTTGAGAGGAAACTGTTAAAATAATTTGCAACACTGACAATGAGTAGAAGTGATTAATGAACAACTAGTTCCATGAGTGTAATTATCTTTTATGCATTTTGCCAAAAGCTAAAAATTGTTGAGGGAGGGTACTTGCAACTACTTAATTAAAATTAACATAAAGAAAATCATTTAAACTCTGGATTCATTTCATGACGTTGAGATAACGTATCTTATTTCATATATTTTCGCTTTACATCAATCCTCTTCAGGTGGTTTAGTACTATTTTATACAAATGGTATATGAAGATTGTTTTAATAAAGTGGATCTCATATGGGCAATGCAATAATAGAAGAAAAAACAATCTTCAAATCCTTCAAGATAATGATACGCTGCAACGATGCAATTTACCATTCTTGATTTATGAATGAAATAAAACTAGGATTTAGAAAGAGGATGGTCTTAGTTAGTGTTTGTGCATTTATGCTACTATTAATTGACGACAGGGCGACGTCTTCAATCCACTTCTTTATTGTTCCTTCCCAAACTGAACAATGCAGGAGAGGAATCATCTTAGCGCTAATCAAAATTAATGCTCTAATACTTCCTATTCATCTTTTTGTTGAAAACCCGACGGAATTAACAGCAATATTGTTCATCACAAGTGATCATCGCATGAGTTACGATTTGTCTTGTGTCAAAGTCAATGCGTGGCAGATTGGAATCGTTCGTCTTGTTCAGTAGGCCAGAACAAGTTAGATGAACGGAAAAGAATGTCGTGATTTCCTGAGTTTAGTTAACACTGACTACACTTTGCTCTATACAATTTTTCGAATTTTCTTTTCGATCCTGTGCTACAAAAAATACAAAAACAATACTTATTGTATACCCCTGACTTCACGTAAAGTTCATTAAAATTCTTACGGTCACTATGTAATACGGATAATGAGAAGACTGCGATTTCACATATTATAGCAGGATTCATTGTCTATGTGTCATGACTCGACGCAAGGATTGCATAAAATAAATAAATTTTGAATGCGGAGCACTTCAGTTTTAAGGGATTGTTGTGATTGATCAATGCACAATGCACTCATTCCTCAATAAGCATTTTTGTCCTACCTGTAAACACTAAATGATATGGTACGTCTTTAGCCCTGCAGTGCAATCTGCACAAGTTATGCAAAACATAAAAGGCACACCGTTCACAATGTGCACTTTTCCTATCACATTAGCCATTAACAATGCTAAAATTATCATTATTCCCGATCACATTATCACTAATAAATGCTATTATTTCACCTTAATAGCATCTCTCATATGCGTCGTAGGAGAACTCATAATAGAAAAAAAGGGAAATTGGATTTGAATAAAAATATTATGAGGAAACCTGTCAAACCTCAAACAAATTTGACTTGACCTGTCTTGTCTTTGTGTTTCACAAGAAGTGCGGTTTTTCTTGACAACAGAGAGCAGAAAAAATGTTTAAGTTGTTATCATCATAACATGGGGAATTGGCTCCGTATGAATCATATTATGCTCATGCACCCACCTCCTCCGCCGTCTGCTCAATTACGCATGATTAGGTTCGACGGAATGCTCAAAATCAATAATATATCTGCAGATTTGACTTTTATACACATACTCGACTTGACGAGGTACACGATTCGCTTGTCGATTAAGAAAGAATAAAACTGAATTTTTTATTACAAAGAAATTGAAATGCCTCGGAGCATTGGAAATTGTTTCCTATTCTGATGCCCTCATTTGCATTAGGACCTTATCCAAAAAAGCTGCCTGTGCCTAAGCATTTTTATAAATATCTTTAATTCAAACTTATTTCCCATAATCTGTAACCCCTATAAACTATAAAGCCACTGCTTGTGCACTTGCGTTAGCAGTAAAAAAAACACATTGGTTGTGGATAATGACCGACGTTACAAAACGCCGACAATCGACAATTTTGTGTTTTAGAAATAATCATAATGCCACGTTTGTTATATTTATTACAACTATTCGTACATCATGTTTTGTTATATTTTTATATTTATTACTACCGTGCGTGCATTCCAATTATTGTTTTCTGTCTTGTCTGAATTTTCCTATACGGATTTCAAAGGTATTCATTTTATGTGCACACATTAACTGCAACTGGGACAAAATGGGGTTGTTTCTATTGCATCTCTGATACCTAAATCTCTGCGGATTTTGCAAAACACAAAAAAGATGATTCAACGGCTGAATAATAAAAGTCTGCGTAAAACGCAAATACTTGCAGTTTAACAATGCTAATGACCACATTTCCGCAGGGGGAATTAATGCTTTTTGATTAGTATTTTCGCAAAGTCCGTAAATATTACGAAAAAGAGGAAGACGGTTGTCGTGTGTCAGCTATTTTGCATTCATTTGCCAACTTACAAAAACTATCATAAAAAACAGTTCACAGTGAGTCTATCGCGTTGCGGCTGTGAGAATCATTCAAATCCGTATAAAAATTAAATGAAAGCTAAAGACTACAAGAAATCATATTATTCTGGCAGGTAATAAATTGACTTAAAGTAAAAACAAACAATGCGATTTTTTTAAATACTATTCTATGATACTATTATACTCATTCCTTCACTGGTTTTTCTATATTTGTTACCCTACACTATTTACGCCATAAACTTACTGCTAATGCACGTACTATTAAAAAGTGATATCGACCTGTTTTGACTTCGCCTGGTAATAAAAGTTGGAGAAGAATGCCAATATGCAAAAAACGAGATCTGGGGGTTGAGATAATGAGTAAAAATCTGTATATTTCAACCTCAAAACAGGCTACCTTCCTCACAGAAATAATGAAGTGAGATGATCCTTGATATAAAAAATGACACACAATTATTTGCTTTACTTTACTATGCACACGTTATTTTGTCTTGAGAGGTTTCACGAGTTAGACGTTTCCCCCAAACCTGACAATGAGGATAAGTATATGAAAAATGTATTTATGCACGCATTTCTACAAGGATTGAATTGTTTGAATATTCAGAGTCATTCATACGTGTACTATGAGCTATTCACGATTCTTTGAAACTCACAATAAAAATAATAAAACTCTTCCGAAATATGATTCCTTATCGTTCAGAATCATAATATATGTGTGTACCATGTGAGAGAGAACTATATGTGTTTTCTTCAAGACTGCCTTTCTTCTACGTTACATACCAAGAAGTAAAGGCTTTATTACAGACTCCTTGCTGGGTTTGTGCTGTGCTACCATTGCATTTTCTACACACTGCCCACCGGCTTAGATCGTGTCCAATTCATACTCATCATCGTCGTGATGCATTTTTCAAAGCGATCTTCCGTATCGTTACATGTCCTGCAAGGTATCTTATTGCTTCTATTTAACATGACATTCCTAACTTTCTATAAGTGAACTCACTTGCCATTGCATTGTACTCAATCCTTGCCGCTGACTTACTTTATCTTCACTTCATCTACGTTCAGTTTCAGTTACAAGTAAACTTTTTCCTCGAAGGCACACAAAAGGTTTCCGCTGTATACTCACTCACTAATGACATAGTCTCGTCATGAAACATTCCAGAAAACTACAAATACACTGCCTTACATTGATCGTGTCTACTTAAACCGTTTTCACTTTCTGTGTATATTCACACCAATCTCTTTATGTACACTCTTCCAACTTTGTGCACAATATATACAAGCTTGTCTAAAAACCTCGACTGCTAAGCAAATTGTAAAATGTCAGTTTTGTTTAAAGTTGGCCATTGCCTCATCTCAAGATTTATACAGCATTTAGCCTAAAAGGGTAATTCACAAAATTTAAATATTGCTTACGCACAACTGCATTATTATTACCTTACGTGTATGTTCTTTGCCTATAGCTTCACTCCGGTGTAGTAACATCTCATCTTGTAATATTTACGATTCATTAGTTATTGCCGTAACTGCCGGCTTAATTAATAATCTAACTAATTAAAATGGAAGATGAATAGTATTTAGGGGTTTTTAATGAAAATGGCTTTTGGAAGGGGGCTTAATGTAAACATGTGTATTCCTTGGGTTGGGGAATGACATCACAAAAAGCCGTAATTCATACACATCATAACTTTTGTTTTTCAATGAGCTTAGACAAATAAATGTAGCTTATCTAAAACTTCACATTGTTGCAATAACTATTTTAATTAATAATTCTAATTCTCACAAGCACAACAGCTCCCAGTGACATAATGAAATATGGATGAATTACAGAGTGTATCTGTAATCTGTGCACTTTCCGTTTCATTTTAAATTTTTTTTTACTTTATAAATCAATCTACACCCTTGTAAATCTACATGTTTAAATTCAGATATTGTACTACCAAGCCTCATGTTTGAATAAAATCTAGAAATATAGGTTGTCAAGTCTGTACATCGTAGCAGTGTAGGTAGACAGAACCAACCTCAACCATTATTATTACGTCATATCCTTTTCTCAGAATCAGAATCTACTTCAGAGGATGATAACCTTGTAGTGACTAAAATCATGAATCATGAGATATACATTACAGATTCCACCTGTATACCGACGCAAGAACTGAACCAGACTATAAACAGGTAACCCCGCAGTTCGTGCCTTCAGATAAAGGTATTAAATATAAACCAATGATGAAATTAGTCCTTAAAACAGTGTTTTTATCACGTCCGAGTGTAGGACACTGCAATACATGAACATCTTACTACATCATCATCAACACCATCAATCGCTAGATTAATGTCAACCACCAACCAAGTCCTCTTGTATGTTATATATCATTTTCAATGTACTTACTTATACCACAAACCGCCTCATCTCATCTGTCTTATAAAACTCATACGTATATCTTTACTCAGGAGGTATCACTAAATTAAGATAAGCAAGCATAATGACTTGTCCAATGATGCCAGGATATCTCTATCCTAAATCAAATTCATCCAAGCATCAGATCACATTGAGGATTATACACAATCAGTACTACAACGATGTACTGAGCGGTTTAGAAACTAAAAACTAGCCACTTAAAAAGAAACTTCACAATTGACAGGCAGACTTTTTAAAAGGAATAAAAGTCACTTGAAGCTATATACTCCTTTGGCTATTATATCGGTGAATGAATGAGTGTGTGAAATAACGTAATGTTTCAATCTGATCAAGGGATTATTATTCATGCTGATGACGACGAGGACGACGGATTTTTACCTTGATGATGTCTTTGCTTGCGTTGCAGAGTTGGTGTATTTAAAAAAGTAAATACACATTATCACTCATTAAATCTCGTGCTTCGTTTCGATTTTTTTATTTTTCTATTTTCAAAGTGAAATTTGTGCTGAAGAAGCTTGCCGATGATGATGGTTTCATCTAATGTAAATAAATAATGATGCCGACGGAGAGTTTTGAGTTGACTCCTTAAATAAACTTGTGATATGCCCATCTATCTGTAATGATCATCCTTTTACTGTATCACATCATTCAAATCCACACGTTTTTCTTTCTTTCCTAATCTCATTCGAAACTATCAGGCTAAGCTTTTCGCCTTCAGCTCGCAGAAAAGCAATAATGATCGAGGTTAAATTCGGATCTTTATCTTGTTTCTGATGATAGCTTGGTGAACGAGGTGTTTACTTTCTTGTAATAGCTTGTGGTGCATGAACATTAAAATCATGATTTGATTGAATGATGAAGATTCTCTCTAGCTCATTATCCCACTTTATTTGGGTACTGTTGAGACACTGGCTGCTAGACAAAGTGACGGCCCAACTTGCCATTATCAAGAGGTAAAAGGATAAAACTAGTCATTAAAGTTTTCTCGGAAGGAATGCATTTATTTCAATAAATCCTTGTATTACAAGATCGATTATTTTCCACAATGAAACCTATGATTTTTTTACCAAAATGACTGCTACCTATGCATTTTTGTTGTTGCGAAAACTTAACCTCAATCGAAATCATCACCTGTGCTAATGACTAAGAGAGCTAAAATATGAAAGCAATAGGTAATAAATAATATATGCTTTGTGGCAGTGCATAAATAACTAACCACCAATTCATCTGATCTCTGCGTACTGATGAGTGCAGGGAGGTTGTCAGAGTTTGCTGAATAGATAGAGCCGAATTAAAATGTTTCATCAGTTACATCCAATTAGCGAAATGAAGATTATTAGTCAATAGCCAATAATAGTTTATGGCATGATTCAATAACAAACAAGATAATTGCTAGTTCCTAACTCATCCAAATGATTATAAAGATGCATATTTACATTTACATGGTAGTTCAATAGTAATCTACAGGTACTTACACAAGGCACGATATAAACAAACAAGTTTTGCTTTCAAGGTGGCAGTGGAGAAAACGTCAATTTGACATTCCTCTAGCGTCCCATACGATACATTAAAAATATATAGAACATTTTTACTTTTTAAATCAGTAGCTCGACAATTGTGAAATGCTCCGCTCCCAAAATTCCAAATATCAATAATAAAAGTGGCATGTAGGAAAGCAAGGCAGTAAAAATGTACTCATCAAATTTAGCAGTACCTTCAAAGTTGTCATAAAAATAGCATCAAGATGTTAAGAAGAAAAAATCAATTAACTTTGTAAAAAATGCTTACTTGTCGTTTTCAACAGTTGTATAAAAATAAGGACGGATGAAGAACACAAGAGTGATTCACCTTCCTAAGTATTGCATAACCGCACGACGATTTGACGATCTTCGCCTTGTCCCTTGTCCACCACCTGAAACACATCAACAAAAATACAGGCAATTAGGAAAAATGACAGAGGTTGGAGTATACAGAGAAGCACAATTGAACAGCAGACATTGGCCTACCCACAAACAAAAAAAGCACATTTCCATTACACATTTTTACAATAGTCAACGTCATGATTTGCATCACAGTAAATCTTTTCCACGTCGAATTCATTCAATTTAGCCACATAAGTCGAAAATCATAAAGCAATTCACGTACAGGGTTTGTATTAGTGGTCATAGACAAAAGACTTGACACATGCATGGACGAGAAGATTCTCCTCGTAATCTCATTTGAACCACTGAAAACAATTCAATCAGCCGTGGCCGTTTTCATATGCACAATGAGCAAAATCAAAATGGCTACTCATAAAGTACATCAAGATATGCACATGCAGCGTGATTAGAGAAATGCGTGAAGCATGTATACTTGAACTATTATTTTATTGTCATCATATCATCTTCCACAAAGCCTTCTTCATTATTCTCTCATGATGCGATCTTCAACTATTTTGCGTTCGTATTACTCATATGATTGTAGCACTATTTGAGTACTGCACGCCATTCAATGCGTTCTCCAAGTGAGTCCCATTAGCGACCATTTAAGTAACCTTAACCGATACGAAGTACAAAAGTAACGAGGATAGACATGGTATATATGTAAATTTTAAACGTGACGAGTACACTTTAAAAAAAAGGATACATCATTTTACAAAGTTCCCTTAAAATCCAAGTCCTCTTGTGCAGGATGGAGAATATGTGCGAGTAAATGTGCGTTGTACTAAAAAAAATATAAACACTAATATCATATCTGGGAGAAATACCCCTGCAACGCGTGTACTTTGTCAGATGGATAATACTCCTAACCCACATTTTATGATTTAAGCATTGCATTGACTTTACACATTGCTCCTTGACTGCTACAAAGAAGAAGAAAATGCATCATCATCACATCACCATCATCAGCGGCTCTGCTGCAACAAACAACGTCAGTTTTGGCTCTCTCAGTTACAGACAGTGTGCCTCTATATCTTCTAGTTTGTACAGCGTGCAAGTGGGGATCCCGATTGCATAAGAGTTGTAATAAGAGAGAAAACGATCATCATCTCATCATGTCTCTTTTGAACAGATTGTGCAAACGCAATGATGCCTCACAATAGGAATACAGCAAACAACAGCAGCACCAGCACCTGAACAAGTCAAGTTTCCAAATCGCCTTTATGTAGGCATCATATTCTTCGTTGTGCCTGCATACATGATGGATGCATGATGCATGCCAAAGATAGACAATAATGCATTTTCTACGATTGCTACTTGCTTCTGCAAAAAGATTCCCATTGTCTGAGCGTGGATGTCACAGCCTCGGGGAAACGGAATTAGTGGTGGCAATTGTGTGGTACAGCGTTAAGTAAGTTGAACTACCTTAAGCCACGCTCAGGGATGAATGTAAAGTAGTAATGGTTGTAACATATCAAGATGATTAACTTTCAAGGTGTTTACTGTCTCAATTTACAAGATACTGTTGACACCTAATAGTCATAAACAAGCGTAGGAGCTCCTTTTCGAACATGAAAAAGTCCAAGTTTGCAAACCGCATGGCTTAAAAATTTGATTCAGTAAAGAAGGAATTCGTACCAAAAGGGAATAAATTGAGAGGAGTTTTCTCATTACTAGAAAGAATTGCAAGCGCATTTACCCACCAACGTAATTCATGACGGCATGCCCTATTTCTGAGAATTCCATGAAATCCCTTCGTTATTTTAACCCATTAACAAAATTCGTTTAAATAAGAAATAACAGCTTTATTCGTTAGTTTGATTCGCCGCAAAGCACGAAAAGTAATTTCCCAGTTACATGATCTAACCTCAAAATAGAATTTTTGTCATTCTATTGCAAAACAACCGTGAGACCACGTGCGCGCAATAGGAAACTTATTAAGTCATCCTTCACGAGCTACAAAATAGTTGAACAAACTTCAATATTTATGCAAATGGAGTGATCATCTTTGAAAAAAGGATCTTTCCGCTGTGCCTACAAAAAAAAGTGTGCTACAAAAACTCCATAACAAATGAACCACATTCTCAGAAAGAAACTGTTGCCAATGTTCATTTTACCTTTAGCCCTATGCCATGCTTTTAAAGGTGTAGCGAACAAAGTGCAATGTGAATTGCAACGCTTTTTGACTGATAAAATGCAATATAATCTTTGTCATGAACAAATTTACAATAAAAATGCAAATGCAGCTAGTCAACTATAGTATAAACGACTGATAATTGCTTTTCTTGTTTATCGTCCATACGCATAAAGATGTGAACTAGGTAACACGATAGAATGTGTTCTGGTTAATTGATATTTCGTTCACTAGTTCACGTACAACTACATCATCATCATCATGGAGTCAAGTCGAAATCATGAGAAAAAAATCAATGCAGTGCGACATCGCTTTTCAGGTGACGATCATTGTCATGCAGGATGTTGTGTGATCATCATCACCATCCTCATCATTAGTAATTTATGCGCGTAATGCAATGGAGCCATGACGGGACTAGTGTTAAGTAACACGTAGCAAACAACAGCAAGTGGGATTGATGCAAAAAAGCATGTCGGCTTTCGACAAGATCACACACAACGCCAAACTGTAATATACTTTTATAGCCAAGAATTTTATTGTCAACTGTATATATTATTATAGAGTGTATACAATTACAATGATAATGAAGTGATCCGTATCGATGAGCAGATCAGAGTACGTACACAAATGAGGTACACACAGTCATAGTCATGTCATGAAACTTGAGAGACGTAGACTGAGAGCGTATAGTTTTTAAGTTGGCGTTTTTTGTGACGCGGCTCCAATACAAGAGCCATTAGACCGACAACTTATCGCTTGGTTCGTCGCTCGTTCTGTAAAAAACCATCTCAAATCGAATTGCAAATCTAGCGCATGAAAAATCCATTGCGGTCACCAAATCATTATACACGCATGTCCATGATTCACGGAGTCTGACTAAAAGTTGAATATTTTTAGCAGGTTTGTTGATTCGCATTCGTAGACAATACACCGTATGTGATGTGCTCGTCGTCAAAACATACCATGCCAAACGTATAGGTATGGTATGCGCAAAACATAATTTCGAACTTTAAACGATAAAATGGATTTTTCTAAAGAATTCATGCTCATATCATCAATACCAAATACATCCCAAAATATGTTTACTGCATATTGCATCAGTTTAACATAAATGACTTTTCATTCAAAGAGGTCGACGACAAAAATGCAGTTTCACTTTCTCAAACGGGTACCGATATCAGGTTATATTTGGCTTGTATGAAATTTGAAGAAAATGCTTTGTTTACACAAACTCACATGAATCAAGAGAGTCTCCAAACAATGTAATAAATACAACAAGGATATTATGTTAAAAAGCGTATTACTCCGCTCCATTACAGCCTTCTGCTCTTGCTCTAATTAATTCTCGGATCTCGACAAAGACAATGAAAAATCGTAACCAGTAGCATTTCTTCAGCTCGTTTACGACAATTTAGCTGATGAAAAGAGTTGAACACACCCTACCTGACTACTAGGATAAGGACTGCCGTGAAAACCCATAATAATTTTTTTCTTCTGTCAAACCAAAAACCCACCACCAACACCATTATTACCACAGCGTGATCTACACACTTCTCAACTCAAGCAGCCAAAGTGTCTTGTGATAAAAAGATACTCACAAACGATGAGGAGATCTATATAAAAATTCAATATTCGATATCCCTCCACACGCTCTTGCCACTACAGCCTCCCTGACATTTTGGCCACGTTGAGTTGAAGAAATTTATCGTATGGACGAAAACCTTGTAAAATTAAAGACATTAATTACAGGGCAGGCTATTGTAACCAAAACAGCCCACACAGTGGTGTAAAATAAACGAACATTAGAGACCTACACGAAATATTACACAGCTATATGTATATCATCATTACTAAACACTGCATCAACTCCCCACCGTCAGCTATTGCAGGAGAGTAGACATTAAGCAAATCTGAAATCTGTTAAGGCGAAAGTTTCAACTTCGGCCTGCCTTTTAACTACAAGGATATGCAGTGCTCTCCATAAACTGTTTAACATGATGGAAAAGCACAAGTGTGAGTGAGTATATATTTTGCATCTCAGAAATCCCATTTTATAAAGGCGTTGCCTCCCTTTTTTCACTTCCCATACAGATGATCATCTCATGACAAGATGTCGAGGCGACAATCTCATTTAATTCATTCTCTCATACAAATACGTCTCTTTAAGAAGAAAACCCATGTAATGCTGCAACAATCGAGCTCTGCACCACTCAGATAATCAGGATAATCGATACCTACAAGAAATGTCTAATGCAAGAGTTCATTAAATTGCAGTATTTTTAAATTACTGCACTATTATTAAAGTAGGTTAGGTTGACATGATCTTCAAAAAACCGACATGACACGTTTTTATATTCTTCTTACATTAAAATCATTATTACAATATTATTATTATTATTACGACTATTATTCAATCGGAGAGCTGCAAAACACATTTTTTTATCTTGCTGACGCTGACTTGACTTTGCGACTGACTGGCATACTGACTGTGAGACAAATGGGTCATTATTGGTGTCATAAAGAAATAAGTACCTAGAAATGAATACCGTGACATTACAAGTACATATATTAGCCTGTTAAATGTCCCGATCGATCGATCAATATCACCAAAATGATTATGATCATGCGTACACCGTGTACATTTCAATTCGCATTAGTAGCACGAACCCATTTTATAACGTCTACAAGACTAGTGTTTGTTCTGAAAGAGAAAATTCAAGACAGACAGGCGCAACATTTAGTTAGTGGTTTTGGTTGATTAGCAATGATAAATGTGCGATCGAGTCGTGTAATATGCTGTAAATTTAATATCTTTTAAAATCCTACGGTTTCATTTAGAATATCCCATTTATGACATCATCGTGCTCAAACAATACATCCATCATTGAGATGTTCATTCCCCACAGCAAAAGCTACTACTTTTAAGGATGTTGGAAGGACGAAATGAGACGTATACTTGCTACTGCTTGTTTTTGTCATATAAATTCAAAAAGGGGACTTGCTCTTTCTTCAGTCCAATAACATTTTAAACAATATAGCTATACCTCTTTCCTATACAGTGAACAAGTCCGTTGTTCCTATTGCAATTGGTTATACGCGTTGGCAATGACGGTGTGTCTGAATTAATGCCGAAAGTAGTAAAAAGGACATTCCTATATAGCCAGTAGCAGAAGTCGAAAACTGTGTAATATGTTTTTAAGCGAAATATCATATTTCATATTTTATTGACATGTGGTGTGTGAGCGAGTACTACGAAAAAATCATTCTAGCCTATTGTCACTGAATTAGTGTATTCGAATCTATAAATTGCAATACCATATTAGCTCATCACATTACCATCGGCTTTATGCACATTACATGTAAATGTGTAGGTATAAACAATATACGCATTTTATGCTTATGAGCATATACTACACTATTGCATAAAATCATGCAGACACTATACACTTGTCTCATCGACAGATGCAGAAGAACATTGACTTTGTTTCTTTGACACATATATTGCAATTGCAACTCGTCGCAATACGATTTAGCTCTTGTGCATACCTCCCTACCTCTGTGACAGGGTGTCAAAAAGGAGTGAAATCACAGCAGTGGATTTTTTTCTTTAGTCAGTCTGTCCTGTTGTGAGAGAACAAAAAAGTGGTAGTAATCACGATGCCTTGATCAGAGTGATCAGATAAGGATAAAAATACCCTTTTAGTAGTAATAACAACACCGTTTATAAATGATACGAAATGGAAGTTCGCCGGTATAGGTAAAACGCATGACCAGAATATATTGCAAAGGATATATTATTATCGCTTCGCCATTTAGTTCTCTACTTTTATGCTTCTACAATAGCAACGGACGACAACTAGACAATACGAATGACTGAAGGCGCAAAAGAGCAAAGGTGTGACCGAAATCATCCTATGATCATCATAAGGAATGTTTTCAATTGGTCCATACCACGCAGGAATTATTAGTAGTAGGGAGTGTACGGCGTGCATGTAATAATAACAATAAATATTCTACTTCTTGACTCCAATTATGCATGTGGACATCCCCTTGACAAGAGTGGGTTAGTGAAGAAAGACATCTTGAGCGAGATTTGCAAGCAATGCACTCATCCCGATACAATTCTTGCGTATCTATCAATACACATAAAAAAATTGTGTACAATATTATACGCTCTTCTAATCGTCTGTTGATGGTTTCTGCCTTTTGGCTATTCTCTCATATTAACGGCTACTACCACTACAAAACGGCTTCTGTGATGTCTAGATATATAGAAATATATATAGTTATATATAACTGGCTCGCTTCATATTAGGATTTGTAATAATGTTTATTGTGAATTTCGGTTGACTAACAGCATCTTTTTCTATTGTCAAAGGGATACAGTCAAGGGTTGCATTTCGAACCTTAGGCAGAAATGAAGGATGAAGGAGAAGCCATAAAATTTCTCTTATGATGAAAAACACATTTCGCCAGATAATGTTGAATATAAAATGAAAGAAAAAAAAAGAAATTTATTATCATTCTAAAAACAAAAAAACAGCAATTATTGTTTAATATTGCTATTTCCCTGTCCTGCCATAGTGTTCTGCAATTATGGTTCATTTATAACTGTGTCATTATTTCTGGCTATTAACACAGCGTAGCAAACCTGCAAACCCGCTCCTGGTTTGGTATCAAGCGAGATAATGCAAAAATGACCGCACATGTGTGTACGTTTGCATACAACCACATCTTTCTAGTAACATGTGTGGAGATGTGAGGCTTTTTTTGCCATTTTCAAATTTGATAAGTGAACCACTGTCACAGTATCCTTTTAATTGACATGCATAAACAGTTAGGAGCGTCTAGGGGACAGTCAGCATGACAAAGTGTGAAAAACAAAATATGTCACCAAGATAGAAAAAGATAAAATATGCCGGTGCAATTAGCCTATTCGTCATTGTAAGCCTTGTCATGCGGATATCATATGGGATACTAGTCAAGTAGGAAAATTGCGTATATCAAAAACACAAACAGTGGCAGGACGCAGGAGCCACGACGACTATATGATGACTTGTGAGTTTGTGAGATTGGGATGAGGAGAGAAAGAAACACTATCTGCATTTAGCCTGATGCCACACTGCCGTACTGACGAGGAATGCAATGATCTAAGGAAGCGAGAAGACAAATTAATTTTTTTATCAACAAAATGGGCAAAATAGATGCAAGAGTGAATAAATTCCGGTGTCGTTGAACGAGAAAAAATAGATATTTAAGTAGCCAAATAATTTGTCAGCTGCACCACACGAAGAACCAAATGGAGATAAATTATGGATTGGCTTGCCACGCTTCAGCTCGTCCGTAAAATTCGCCAACTATGTATAGCATCAATAGAACAAAAAACCAGCCGGTGTTTTGTTCACAGTCCTCATCAAATTTAAAGTTACAAAACATCATTATCTAAGCCGATACCCAAACCAAATCTTTTCCAAGAATTAACGTCTCTTTTTTGGCTAACCACAATTACTTAGGTATATCCAATAGAATATGCATTCGATGGGTTGGTTAGAAAGCCCGTGGGAACTATTTCAAAAATGTTTTGTGTGGAAGAACCAAATTTCAATGTAAATTAAGAGCAAAATCCAAATGTCATGATTTGATAGGATAGAGAATGCAAAATGCACCATATGATATGACCATGCACGTCCACAAAATACCACATTCAACCAAGATGCATATTACATTCTTACTGCTGCCATATAAAACCAAACATGAATGCATTTAATGTATGTATTAACGTGTCATTTAATAAATATACTATCACATATGCATTAAACACAAAATCTGATATGACCACAATAAAAACAAACTGATTCCAAAAAGAGTTCATCTATTATATATTAATTTGATAAGACAACATTGATAGCCATATGTATTTTTCGTTTGTAAATTTCACATGATTGTTCCTTCACGTGATATATATCTTTTAGCACCAGTGAAATGACTAGTTTCACTTGCTAATCCGAACAACGTCATCCAAAAATTTACAATTAAAGCTGTAAAAATGTATTTACGAGTTATTTTTTAAGGAGGAGAACCCCGCGCCAATTGTCGTGAGGAATTTATTTTGTTTGTTTTGTTATGCACGTGTAAATTTCACGTAAAAATTATGGACTGAGAAAGTTCTCACGCGTAGCACAACTCAAATTAGTGAGGAGGAATATGCACGTTTTTGTACACATGAGGCAGAAATAATATGGCAATAATGCAACAAGTTCTTCCAACTCTGAGGACTCATGGTGTGGATGCAAATCACTAGTAATGATGTCTTTACTTCACAGGAGGATGTGTGTATGTGCATAATATATTCCTCATATTAGCAAGCTGCACGTGTAATATGCGTAAGAAACCAGCTTTTAAAATGAAAACGAATCTTGTTGCCCTTTCAGTGCATTTTCAATGAAAAAGAAATATTTGACAACTTTCTCACAAGTGTCGCGTCTGATTATGTATCTGCATGTTAACTATCTGCTCAGTGAGTTACACCGGTGTGACCAATCTGTAGGGATAATTGGCAGATGCCTCATCACGTGTGTATACTATTCGCCTTTGTATCTTACTTTGTATAACTGTGCATGTAGTCCCTGTAGCAGCTATTGTGAGTATTAACCGCTGGCTAGTTATTCATCAAAACACATGGTGTGTGTGAGTATAGTCTCAGCTAAGTTCCCTTTTATAGCTTCATCCACCAATACTCAGGCAATGACAAGAATAAATTACGCACACTACTCGCTACTCGTTAAACTCATCAATCTGCTCACACAACTCTAATTATTAATGACACTTTGTAACAGAGTGCTATATATATACAACACATAATATGAACAAATGGCGTAATTTTAGTCTTACAACTTAATTAACGTTTCGATCAATTTGTGCTACTGCGTGGCGAATCCCGATTGCCAGCAGTAACACAAAAGAAATTTTGTGACAATGTATTGACCTCTGAGAGCTTTACCAGCTCTTCTGCTAATGAAGCATCAATGATGAGTAGTGGTGCAATTGTAATCGAAACCGCCTGTAGGATACACATGGTTTGGAAATGCATGCATGCTAATGGAGGTGTTTGGCATGTGTGTGTCCGATTGCGAAATCTAATGACCTTAAAGTCATTATCTTAATTCACTCATTCGCACAGATAAGAATCCGTCTCGAATAATTCGTACTTTTGGTACTTTTCCATTTGCATTTTTGATCCAAGTGGGGAGACACTTGTAGTCAGGAGAGAGATGATACACAGATGCAATACAGATGATGCGAAGAATCATCGCAAAATGCTGGGAATCCATTTGATTCATCTCACCTGAGTAATGTGACATTTGCACCTACACACCACGAGTGTAGGTGATAGTGAATAAACACAGTGGGAAATCCTATACTGGGAATTTTTCCTAGTGTGCAGCAGTGAGCGAGCAAAAGCACGCAGAAATCTTTCTAGCCAAAGCCCAATCTTGCATACCTAGGTGTAAAGTCGCCATCACATCATCTGCTCATATTCTCCTTCAAAAAAGATGTATCAAAATGTAACGTAGTCTCTGGCTGGCTTGGCTTGTTGCTGAAAGCAATTTATGACGCTGCCTTGTCTATAAATCCCTTTGTAATGAAATTTTACATCTCACGAATTCGCATCTCTAGAGAAAGCTAGAAAGCACATACATCTCTTCTGGCATGAAAATCCGCTCTAAAAGAATGCCATGTAAGAAAAAAGGAAGACCTCATGTGTATTTTAGATATCCACTACATTATGCTGCACATATGCACACTCATATATTCTCAACCACACCAAGCAAAAAATTATGCAGTATGTCCTCACATTATTAATATTACAATAGAACGCATATCAAGTGCAGTAAATATGTAGTACAGCATTGAAATTGCAATTTAGATGGAAATGATTGCGAAAACGACCTGAGTCAATGACTCAGTTGTGTGAGGGTGATTAACTCGCATTGCATTGTAAAAAAGAATTTACAAAAGGGACTTTATCCCGAAAAATAACTTTTTCACTGTTTTATCCTAATGCGATTGCATATATTATCCTGTCTGAAAATATTTTAGATTAAACTACCATCCAGGATTACTAGGACCAGTTTTTTTGCACGACGACATGGAATTCGATGTAGGTATCCAACCAGGTAATTATTCTCTCGGAATACATTCCCTTCCAACTTTACCTTTGACGGAACGTCATCATTATTTTTAAATGAGCAATTTGCATTGTTAACTATACTAAATTATATTGATTTTCGGTGAAAAAATTCAAAAAAGAAAAGGCGCACCAAAATTCAGAAATTAACGCAACACCTACTTGGCATAAATTATAAAAAGAAATATTGCATATTATAGCCGGTAAGAAAAAGGCCTACGCAGACTTTGCAAATTTCTATTGAATCTGGAACTTTATGTGAGTGGGATAATGAAATATGCAAAAGAATCTCAAGATTTTCGAGGAAGTTGAGGAAAAGATTAAAAGTTTTCGTGGTTCGTGAAACTCCAATATATCCCAACCAACCAAACTAAGAAAATCGTTTTCATCTGCTCTCGACAGCCAGCAGGGTATGACAGCAGGTAGGCAGCATTTCCTAGATGAATTTCTCCAAGAACCCACTACCACCTGAACAGCTTTTCTTAAGAAGAACAATACACCTTCGATGATTTGATGATTCATTACAGATTATGACTTTAAGCAGTGTGTAGGCCGTCGTGGGGCATGCGTAAAAATGCATGGCTTCATCATGAAATGAATTGACTGCCTCACGACGACGACCACGGCTTTAGAGAAAATCTAATGGAAAGAAAGTGAGATGGATTTTATTGAGCATAAAACTCGCATAATCATTTCTTCATTTCAATGCTTTCCGCTGATTGGACTAATAACTGAAAATCAAGAGTGCTTCTCTAAAAACAAAAGTGGACACTGTTATAGTCGGCGGCGGAGTAATACCCTACACCACACCACATTCCAAATAATGGGGGCAAATCTCAGGATGATTGTGATTATACAGCAAGAGCCAAATCTGTAAACACAATACTTGTGTGACTGATGAAGTGCATCCGGGTTTCACTTTAGACCACTTCTATAGCCAGCCACTATCTAAAAGAGTGGAGCCGTGAAGTAGGCACAAACAACAGGTCATCTTATCACACATTCAACTACAAACTAAAAGCCTTTAATGCCGATATAAAATGCAACATAACAATGCTAATCTATATTACAAATCACCTGCCGAGTGCAGTAATTCCCCCAGCGTGTAACATACACAGATAATAAATAACTTACTAAACGACACATTCGTTCCTGCCTACCTCTGCCCAGATCATTCTCGTCGTCGTGCGTTACCTTTTCTTTTGAGCAAAACCATGTGTCTACTCGCTAAACAAATGATGTAAAAACATATTACACACACACATGTGCTCTTATACAGCACAAACATCTAATAAAAGCGTTTAAAAAATGCCGGTTGGATGAAGAAATAAGTGGAATGTATATCTTCTTTTTTCAACGAGTGACATGTCGAAAAAAAGATGAGATGATCATCACACAAATCTGTATTTGCACAATGTACACACATATTCCTCGTGTGCATGACGTTTAAGGTACGTAGACAACAATGAAAAAGCCAAAAAGTCAGTGACGACAAGAAGGGAGGACTAAAGGGGGATGATAACGTTACTCCGCTTTTAGCACTCATGTCGTTTCTCTTCACATCTTGTAAGTCGCCTTCGACAACATTTCAATAACTGCAAAAAATTGAAATTGGGATATTGAAAGGTAGAAACATTTTTCATTGAGTGTAGAAAAGAGAAAAAAACATGATGCATGATGTGCACATTACTGTGCGAGTTCAAACGTTCCAAGCAGACGAAAATGATGATCATGTTCAGAGTCGTTGTCATTGTGTTTAATCTTTAAAGCTAGCTTTTCAAATTCATAGTTCGACTATATTTATTATTTATTCTTAAGAACTCACTTTCTTTTTTTCTTGAGTTTACATTCCTACATACGTAAATAATAAATTATTCATGGAAATCTTGGATGAGTAGTAAAAAAACTTGAGAGAGACAAGCAAAGGGAAATTCCCATCCAGTTTGCAGCACAGCGTTTGCCCATCAGTATGTCCTTATCGACAGAGCAGACAACAGTGAAACCAGAACCAGACTATTCACACCTTGATACCAGGCCCAATATGACAATATATATAATTAGAATAGGTACACTGTCAGTGCTTATAATAATAGGCTTGGTGCCTATGAACAGCTCATCTTTTTCTTAATTCTTATCTTTGTAATAGCGATGATATGATGAAATTCACAACCCGTCGCATATCAGGTGACGGTACAAGAGGACAATACAAGATTATGTGTGAAGCTTCTATCAAAGTTTCAAAAAGTAAGTATTAAGATGTGCATAATCAGGTTTAGATACATCAGTAAATCACAGTAGAATTGTGAGGAGTTCCCCTACAACCAGCAATATATCCTTTTCCCCTTCTTTTGTAGTCTTGTGAGCTGGCAATAATCATCAGCATTTACAACTAAGTCAATAAACATCACTTTGTAAAATGGCATGTTTCTCCTTTTGACATTATGATAAGGACGAATGCGCATGCATAATTTTATAAGCCAGCAACCAAACCGGCACTGTCACAATAGGCATGAGAGGAGAGAAAACTGTTCTTGATCTTCGGGTTTTACCTTTTGACGTGTTAAAAACTGCTAAAAGCTTATTGCGATTTTTTTGCTCCAGACTCTTCACATGTTGCGTAGAGTACAGTAAGTAACACAAGTTAAAAAGGAAAACCAGGAACACAACAAATCCACATAGATGAAAGGTCAATTACATACTTGGCAAAAGGGCAAAAAAGAAGTTTACGTTTATTCAGTCAGTCAGAAATCTAGTCCTAGAGGATATTTAGTAACTAGGCTTTTCTCACCGCGTCTTCATCCTTTGTATATGTGATTGTGGCACAATCCTAGTAAATTGTAATAAGATAATATTAGCATTCGTATCTTTAGCACATTCTCCTAAATGGGAAATGAAAAGGATTTTCTGCACTTAGCGTTGTATACAGTTGTAATACAGACGAAGACAGGCCGTATATCAGCGATATTATGACTGTTTAGATTTTGACATGAAATTGGAGATGTTTCTTTAAAAAAAGTTATGTTATGTCGAGTAGGTGGGTGGAATGAAACTTAAGAAATAGCAAGAGAAGGCTTATTTTTCTCAGTGACATATTCGCTCGCTACTAAACGAGAGAACAAACACACGAATAATTTTCATTCCTATGTTGATAAATACAAGGAACATCCCAAAAATAAATATCCGCACATAAACTTTTCCCCCGTCTAAACAAATATGTATATTAGACACGAGTTTTTTTTCAAGCGCGAGAAAAAAGTTTTTTTTTAAATTGTACTTATTATGCTAAAACGGTCCAAGTCAGAGACGAACATTAATTATTTAACAAAACTATTTGTCTGGATGTCAGTTATCGTCTGCACTCCCACCTGATTTTTGCAAACTTTGATTTTCATGAGGTTTTTCACCAACCGCTTGACTCACTAATGAGGGCGATAAAAAACAGTGTGGATAGCGTGTGTTCCTTCTCACCATGTGCCATCAAACATTTCCATAAATGCCTTGTAATACATAGGAAATGTATGCCTATACAAAGAGACAAACCCATTCTCAAGAATTTATTTTTTATTCCCCTTCAATTTTTTTTCAAACTTGCAAAGTCATAACCTTCATCTTCGAAAATTCCCTGTAATTTGCAGATCATATCAAATAGCCTGAAGGAGGGTTGTGGTGTTTTATGCATTTTAACTCATTTTCATAAGAATAGTCCTCGGTTTACTCTTGACAAAATAAAAGAAGCTTTTTGCTAGTTGTAAATAATAATGAAAGTTCATTTCTCAGAAAACTCGGTCATCAGAATTATATTATTAAGACACCCCTCAGTCTGTCAAAACACTGGGTAGCCTTCATCCTGAAATGAAGCTAATTCTTCTGAAACTGAGAGAGAATATTATGGCCTTTTGTGTGCTTTTAGTGAAAATAATGATGATGATGAAAATCTCTTTTTCATTATGAATTTTACATCCTGGTCGGGGGCGCTGGTTGTGAATAAATAATAATAATAATAATAACGTCTACACTTGGTCTGCCAGCACCCTATATACTCAATGACTTCTTGTAAATTTTCATTCCATCTCATAAGGTAAAGCATTTTGTAGGTAGCACCTCGACCATTTACAATTCATGAATATTATATGCTGTAAAAACACCGAAACAACTACTTGTTGATTGCAATGAATCTTCAACTAGTAAGATGAGAATAATCATCTAAAACGTGTCCTGCTATAGACATACATCACGTATACAATGTATTTTCTAGTGGTACATGTGAAAAATTTCTGTTTTTCTTTGTTGCTCTGCAAAAGTAGCTGAGAGTGTCATTCTAAGCCGCTTGCCTTTTGTATCATGAACGCTCCACAGTGAGACAGTGCACCACCACGAAATTAAGCTAAGCTTTTCAACAGCCACTAACAACCACTGCCTTCTCAATACGTTTAGAATCAAGTTGCCCAAAGAACGCTATAAATACCGTCCTTTTCTCTATAAATAGCTTGACACATTTCTCAACTCACGTTTTTCTCGTGTAGTTCCAGTTAAATTCATATTTACAATGCAATCATCCATCCATAATGCCTATTTACTCTTAATAACTTGAACTGCAATTCATACTTATGAAAGTGGTGATGTAGCACATGGGCATGTTGGTTATTTAAATGGCTTAAAATACATTTGTGCAAATACGAGATGTGCGAGTAAATTGTCAGATTTTTAATAATTTTGAATATGCACGAGAGTACAGAGTAAACTGTGGTAATTATTGAGACTTGCTTGAATGGCAAAAATGAACTGGCTTAAATATGGCACTGAAATTTTTTGTATTTTTTTAAAAATTCTTCCGTCTGATGAGTTTGAATGTCAATAATTCCCAAATGAAATGACCACTCGTGTGAGTTTCCGATAACTCATATCCATAAAATCCACCCATGTAATACAATACAAACATTATTCCAACAGTAAATGTGTATGTTAAACTGTCAACAACAGTTAAAATAGACAGTGTGTACATTTGGCGATGATGAGGCGGCTAATTCTTTAGTAGCCAAAAGCACATCAAATTCCAATCAGCATCTTCTTTTAGAAAGAAGAATGAATTGAAAAGTAATGAAATATTGTGATAACGCCAAATAATGAAATAATAATAATTGGAAGATATGTCACATCCTCGTATATCAAAATCCAAACAAGGACTTGACCGAAACAGGCAACACACAAATCAATCTTTCTTTCCTTTACCTTTCCACCTCCGATTTTACACCTTCGAGCTTCCTAATCCTGCCAATGCCCTTGCAATCAAATGCAGATTTTCAGTTGCCGACTAAACGCGTGACTTTTTCCAACTCCAGAAGCCTCTACCTTTCACAAAGATTGATTTCACTAGACATGCTGATAAAAAAATGTGCTGATTTATGGAAACGGCATCAAGCATTTTTTCCATGAAGTGAAGAATGTAGTTGTTTTCAAATGTCAGATTTGATGAAAAACCGTCTTTTGAAACACCCTGAACTGCTAATTGGACTACAACTTTGTATCCTTGAATAAAAATCTGTGCATGCATTGACGACCACGACATTTAGCCCACACAGTCGCACATTTTAATCAAAACAACTGAAGAAGTTTCTCTGTATTTTAGAGGACAGCCATTAGTAATGTACTTATGACTATTTAAAATGTAAAAACGTCGCATTGTAAAAGCAAAGTTTTATGCCAAATTACACGACTCATTTTTTAGAGACCTTCCATAGCTAATTGAAATCCTCACTAAATATTTTTAACTCATGAAATAAACCCATAAACAACTGTGTACGCACTTCACATTAATTTAATTTTTCTCTGTTTTGTAAACTATAAATGTGCGACAAAGACGTACATTTCTAGTTCAATGGTATATTGTTGTATCTTTTGACCTATGCCAATTATGAAGTAATCATAATCACGGTCCTTCTGAGCACGCTTTGCCATACACAGGGGCAATTTAACGAGTGAGTAATCGCATAATCTAATTCCCACGGATAGTTTACTGAGCAGAAGCCTATGTTATCAAAACAATTAATGGCTTTTTCTATAGCTGGTGGCTATATTACCAATATTGCGTAACTATTATGAATATTATAAGTGCACGACAATACTCATACCTAAAGACAGCCCACTCCTCACAGTATTAATATTATACAATTAATGGCTTTTTCTATAGCTGGTGGCTATATTACCAATATTGCGTAACTATTATGAATATTATAAGTGCACGACAATACTCATACCTAAAGACAGCCCACTCCTCACAAGTATTAATATTAGAGCAGAAAAAGCAGTGATACATGTATATATTGTCATTCAACTATAAACCATATTTTTATTTTATTTTTTAAGCGATATAAATTAGCATTCATGCAGTCTTGAGATAATAGTGCCACTCTTTACACGCATTAACGTCTTAATGACAGAGATGGAAGATTAAGGGAGTATTCTTTGCAAATTTCGTGAAGCAGAAGTTTTTTTTCACACGCACCCTTTTTTTGTCTCACTCCAATAAGCACTGACTGATGACTTGGATTTGATGAGTGTAGCTAATACGCTGATGACAATGAAGGCTGCAAAAGTTGATTTCGAAATATGTCTAGGTACTCACGCTTAATTCTCATCGTGAACGAAGGAATAACTTTTCAAGTTATAAAAGTGCTTTTTTTATCTGCCACCATGTAAGACAAAGGGGATTCTTTTTCTTTAAATGTTAGTAATGCAGTTTCAAGTCCTGCGTGTGTATTCAACAGTGTACTGATGTGAAGAATTTTCAATTTTTGTACGCGAGAATTTCTCAGACGGGTACCTCTCCTCAGGTTTAAGGGTACTAGTGCTAATGCCACTGCCACTAGGTTGTCATAATTATCCTAAATTTATCACCAACTGAACTAAACACTTTTTCTCATCTGAAGAATAATCCACTGATTTCAGGCAAATGCTAATCAAAGTAATCTTAAAGGTGACTCTGACCTTCGTTGAACTTCACACGATAATATAACTTTTTTAAATAATGGAAACCTGCTTGATTCAATAAAAATTTTATGGTTGTCCCTCTTGCAGTTAATTGCAATACTCAAATGAACCACAATTATCTTTTTTCTTATTCTTTGTAATAATTAAATAACAAATTATGGAGTGTTAAAAACAGTTGCAGATGTACAACTTTTAATGGACTCTTCGGCTACTTCAATTTTTTTATCCAAACCAAACGGTTATGCTATTACGCAACAAGTACGATTAATGAACAAGGCATAGTTCCCATATCTGCAAAACTAAAGTCTATCCACAAAATTAGCTCGCAACTTTGGCTTGAGAGCCAACCAACCGAATATCAGAAAATAAAAACTCTTCTGGAATTTAGATTTCCTTGGATGGAAACTATTCCATGTTGATAATTCAAAGTGGATGAAACCAGTAACGTTGTCTGAGAAATGCATAATAGCTTAGGCATACTTACATGTTAACTGATAGTGGGTAAGTCGATATGATACAACTGTTACATTGCATTGACACGAAAGCAAGAAAATGCAACAAGTTTGAAAACTCAAATACTGAAAAGTTACAATGCATGCGATGCAGCTATTTTTAAAACCAATAACAAGGTTCGTTCTTCCTTGCCTCTGTGAAATATCTTGATATTTTGGGTAGATTCCTTTAGATTCATGTGTCCTGTTTCGCTTGTGTAGCATGAATTACAAGATTCTGGCGTGCATTTCGCTTGTTGACAGCTTCAACAGGTCCTACTGTACAGATTTTATGCATGCCCTATTGACTGTGCAGTTGAGCATGCCACTCGAAGACAAATATTCTCAAATCTTTCTTCCATGTTTTCTCTAAATCTCCTATTCCCTGTCTCATTTTTATATTACATGTGTGCACACAAGGAACAAACGGAGACATCAGCCTGGGCTGCCTAATCATCGGCAATGTATTGGTCTGTTGACGTGATGTTGTGATGTAGCAAAAGCATACATTTGCGCAAAGATACTCTCTTGGGAGAATAAATGTTTACAAGTAAACCTTCGAGTTTCTACTGAGTCAATAAGAGTATTCATGAAAGGGGTTGGCCTGTTTTTGGATCCGTCTCATGGATTAAGATGAATATTGAGACCTTAAATAGTACAGCACAGACGTTTCTTCATTCACACTGTGTGTGTGGGTCAAGAAAGACAAACATGTTAAATGACTTGCATTTTCCTTGACACCCTTAGCAAGCCGGAAGAAAGTAAATAAATAATGTGGATATAGACCAGGTTTTTGTGTAGACTCAGAATACTGAAAACTGGCCGACGACAAATTTAGCATGTTACGAGATCGTGAAAAAATTTCTCATACGGTTCACAAACTGCAGGGATTGGAGTTCACGATGTTACCATTTTGAGATCATTATTGCTACGTCCATTTTTTTCTTCATACGGGATACAGTTCATGATTCAGGTATATAACGTTGTAAATTGGTTTGATAGCAGGAGGTCAGTATTGACGAAATGCAGCCGCTGAGGCTCCAGATGCAATTTCAAATATGTATTCAAACTAGGTATAATTTGGTCGACGAAATGAAATATTATGTTATGTACAACCCTGTTTGTTCTATAAGGTAATAAAAGATTACTTAAATGTGCTTGTGCTATTATTACAAGCTAAAGCTCTAAAATTGTGAAGCCACGAGCGATGCTTTCTTACCTCAAAATAAAGGTCCACCAAAAAAAGTAAAATAGGATGAAGTGGTTTTGTTTTGTATATTTGTGGTTACTTTCCAAACGAATCAATGAATCGATGGCGGAAAGTTTTTGTTACACAATTGCTTTTGTTAAGTCTAGATTAAATCAGAGACGTTCTCATTTTTCGTACCACTTGGGATAGTCTTTAAAGATCCAATAATGAATTTAGTTTGCATACTCCTCCAACCAACTCTCAAACGCATTGAGTATAAAGTAACGTCCGTGTAAATAGAAACACACATGCAACGAATCCACAGCGAGTCATGAATTCATGTCTCCTCCACTTTGAATATATTATTATCTTTTATCTTTATAAAAGGACAAATCCGTACATGTGTACTCTCCTCTTTACTGCTGCGATGCATGAAAATATTAAACGATGAAATTCCGATATCATCAGTTGTTACCAATACATTGGAAGTTTTCAATTGAGCCAGTCAAAAATCGATTTCACTTCCTTGTACGCAATCCCATTTGAAACCAAACAAACATAGTCACTGTACTGTGATTTTTTGACAACCACTAAATATTGATCAATTTATGGGTGCACCACTTTAAAAAAAATTATGATCCAAAGTTTGTACTTGTACTAGTCAGAGCAGTAGCCAAAAACGTATGTTCATTGCTTTTCAATAATAATATCTGTCTTTGCAGAAATATATCTGCAAGAACTCACGTCTTGAGTAGCTCATGCTCCTTTTCTCTCTCACACACAAGCTGTCTGTCACCGTACAAGCTTTTCACTTCAAACAAAAACGATATCATATAATGAGTTCACAAGTCTGAAAATGTGCATATGTTTCAAACTATTTTATCACATTTCAACTCGCCGGTCCTCAGTAGCCAGGCTATGTGGCTAAAAATATTTTGCAAATTTGCAGTCCTCCACCTTCACAAAAAAAGTTGCACCACCTTTTTCGCAAAAATCTTTCAAGAACTGCTGCACCTCCTTACATATTCAAACAACCACCGGCCACAGAAGGAAGGAGAGTTAATCAGATGTCAAAAAAATAAATGTACAGACATTCTCAAACAAAACAAATTGTTGAAGGCCACAAAATCACTTTTCCAAATTATTTACAAGTTGTACCGCATGCTTTCTCCTTCTTAAAAAAGAGATTTATAATTTACACTGTCACAGGGCAAACAAACATCCTCAAACAGATACCCATCCACTGTCCACAATACTTTTGCATATCTTCAGCACACCTCGTCAATTCCTGAGGATATGATAAGTTTATTGAGAGAAAAAACCAGTCAACAAATCCTATCTTCTCACTGATAACATTTAAAACGGACAAATATATGTTCCTTTTACATATGAATTGTGCTAATATTGAAAAATTGTCTAGCTCTAGACAAATACTTTTTTTCAACTGCCTTGACCGGCCTTGGTAGTTTTGAGAAGGACGTTGCTTGTTTTCTTGTCAGCGGTAGGAGAGAAAAAAAAATACAAAAAGTATAGCAAGCCAAGAGCCACCCCACGACACATGAAGATTCTTCTGTCTGTGGCAAACTTCAGTTTCGAATTGAAGAGATTCGTTCTTGTTGTAACGTTGTTTGCGCTGATGCTGCAATAATCACTGTTGCCTTATCCCAGTCAACCAACCTCCCAACAGCCACCACGATGATCACGGCTAAATATGTTGCTGATGATGATGGTATGGCTGTTGTTGCAACAGATGAGATGAAACTTGTTGGATCAGTGTGTATATATTCTCAACTGGTTATTCGTAGTGTTGTGTGTAGGCTCCACCAACTAATATTACTCATAAGAGTTTGACAACAATGCTACACGGTGACGGTATAAAAATGTGATGCGGTACAATAATGCAACCAGCCATGCACCATTGTATTCGTATCACAAGGGAGACCGCAGAGCTCTTGAAGTTGTGGAGGAATACGTGCAGTCTACGCTAAACGCTGAGAATAATGCAGGGTTGCAATACTCTTGTGCAGAAGAGCTGGTGCAGTTTCGCAGTAGTTGACGAACTAGGGGAACAGGAGCAGTGCTCCAAACGCTTTTCACTCATGTACTCTTGGAATCCCTATTTTTGATCATCGATTCGATGAAACTGCTTCGTACTCCTGTTTTTTTCTGTCTTGCACAATTGATGACAATCAATGCTTGAGTAAACAAAACGTGTCTGATGCATTCCTTTTTTTATTTATTGGATACTCCAACTCCTCTAGAGTTACAAACCTTTTTTGATTTTTTTATATTATTATTGTGTTTTTTTCTTATTTCAAGCACGCACCACATATTTTATCATAAGACAATACTATCAACTGTGGTGCAGCGTGAAATGAAAAAAAAATACAATCTTTTTAGGCTTACTTTGTGTCTTGAGCCCAGATCGAATAATGCATCAAGATTGTCTGAAGGAGACGCATGCGGATAAAGAATGAAAGTTGATTATAAATCAGTCTAATCTGACTCACTCCAAGTTGAACTCGGTCGGAAATAAATAAAACTGAGTAGAGGTGGATTTTGCGGTTGTGTATCGTGTATCCCCATAAAGAACTGCTTGAGAAAATGTTTGAAAGATCCTTCCAGCTAGGATAGTCTACTACTACGTCCGGCTATAACTGAATGAAACCAGAGAGATACGGAGTGCATACAAGCTGTGAATTACTAAAACTGACTGATACACCGACTAAATTAGTCACACACGGAGCTGAGCTCGAGCTCAATTATAGTTGTAGTTATCTGGTTTTGAGTAAAAAGCGTAATGAAACTAGACGTGACGAGTTAGCGTCATCAGAGGAGTTGAGACGTTTGAATACTTGATGAGAATGATGTTTTTGTAATGTGTGGTGTAATAATAGAATTAAAATAAATTCACTTAGCCAGTTGAAAATTGGTAAAGTACAATATTTGATGAATACCTACACGTTTAACTACATCACTGTTGCGTGCGCCTCCACTTTATTCGGCGTAGGGTCTTGATTGATTTTTTAAAAAGAATATAGTTGTATTCAGTTTCTCAGAATGTAGACGTAATGTGTGTTCCCACACGAACACTACCATTTACGTACCTACCTACTTGTAAATCATGAGATCCCTTCAGAGCCTTTAGTTATTCCAAACTAATGCATGCTTTGCATGTGCTTGCTGAGATTACGATTATTGAGATAATACACATGAATGGACATACAATGCCCTAAACTAATTGAACAGCAAAGGTGTGTATTCAAGAATTGGTTAGTTGTGCACATCCCAAGCATATTTTACATTTCATTAAGGAATGCAGTCAGATAGGACAGCAGCTAGAGAGCTAGAGGAATATGTCATGTCATATGATAATATTGCAGACATAGGGCATGATTCTACTTTGAGATAAGACGACAAGTCGATGCATTGCTTCAAGACTCGATGTGATATTCAAAGGAGCAGCACATTGTGAATATTATTAAAGTAGACTTGAGTTTGGGTATTTAGGTATGTTGTTGCTCTGAACAGGTACACACAAATAACATTCATAGTCGATTTATTCAGTGCCTATAATGTGTAGAAAAGAATTGGGCATTTGTGTGTTTATTTTACAGAGTTCTTTGATTCTCAATATACTACAGTGTAGTAAAACTTGCTATATGTATTATGTGCTTCATTTACATAAATGCTTGCCTAGAAAATGAGTACCTCGGGAATATAATCCTTAAAAGCTTAAAAGTCGGCATGCATGTTAATAACACGCTTTTAAAACATGTGCATCATAGCACTCATATGTTGGGTATGCTGAAGACTTGAAGTTTTCAAGTGAAGTACAAGGCACACAACTAAATGGTCACATGAATCCTTCATTTAGCAAATGGTAATGATGATAAAATATGCCCTGGCATGTTCCTTCAGTTAGTAGGATTACCTACTTCTATTTGACAGTGGAAGAAAATAAACGCACTATCCTGGCTCACTTTATGAGCTTTAAATGGTAACGATGAAAATAGGCAGCATTTATTTTGGTATTGCTTGGCAGTAATGACAATGGGACGTATTCATGGGATTATCAAAAGTAACAATGGGCCCGTTGTGGAAGAGACTTGAATACCGATCTTGATCATAATGCCAATGCAATAATGATAATAACTGCTAGGCAGGCAATAATGTAGCATTGTCACGGATATTTCAATACTTACAGTCAGATAAAATGTGAATTGGTTGGGGTATGCAAAGTAAGCAGCAGAGAAACAGGCGTCTGACGTCGGATATATTAGTATTTGCGTTGTAATAATAAGAGTGCAAATTGTACACAGTGATTTTAGCCAAGTTGACGATGAAGCCGAACACACTACATTTATATGCATAACCCGCATTATTATTTGCCTTCAGACAGATCCATTCATTCTGTCCAATCATCCTAGAGACCTAGATCTTCTTACAAATGAATGCACCCACCTTGCTGTCCATTTCTCAGGAATGAACATGTGCTGAAATGCCGTTCTTCTTGACAGCGTAAATAATTTAAATATTCGTGAAAAAATGAAACCTTTTTGCGTTGCATGACATGACAAAATATATCAACACACAATGCCGACATTATTACTTTATATTTTGATGCATAAATTGATGTGGTCGAATTTAAGATCTGGAATGCTCACTCGATCAGAGTTTATGAGCTCTTTTATGATAACTGAAAACAAAAGTGCAAAAATTGCAAGCACAACAGCAGCTCCGTACTTGTGTATTTACAAGGAATTGATAGGAGACTAATTTATCTGCTTTGACACCCCGTGAATTTTACAGCGCTCTCAAGTGAAAGTTGAAATAATAGCTTGTATCATGCTAATATCAGGTTTCAGCCTAAAAACATACCTGAATCAAAAACTTAAGCAATCTACAAATTGCCGAGCTTGCCAAAACCGGTCAATACAGAATTACATTTAAACAAAAGACTTCTTTGTCAAATTATACGCGTATATAAACTGTTACACCATGAATGACGGTACGCATGCCATGCATATCTTATAACCTGTCAAGGTATATCCTCTTCTTTCGGATACTTTACTGGTCATTGCATTGTTCGCACCTTTTGATTACTTTTGCATTTTTACCGATCATGTAATCTTCTTCTTGGCTTTTTTGCCGCAACTCTGCACTGCAGGCGTTATGTGTCGTTCTTGTCGGAAATGTGAAGTACATATTTACCTCCACGTGTGATACAGCGTCTTGTAATCACAATCACATATCAGCTAAATGAGACATGATTAGATGATGAGCAAATCCGACAGAGTATGAGAGGGAGAGAGAGAGAGATCGAAAAACTTTCTTTTGAAATGATCTCTTTTTAGCAGGACAGATTAGTTTATTGTGACATTTACATCTTTCAAAATTATCGCTCCAACTTTCAGACGAAGACGACAGAGCGAGCTGTGATAAGCCAAGTTACTTTTGTAGAGTCTCATCAGTATGATGCCGTAAGTGGAGAAATCGTTTGGTGCCAGGGGCACAGGAGCTTAAGTACAGGTAATACGGCTTGATTTCAATTTGTTATGCTAGCAGACGGCGTGCTAAATTGGTAGCGGTAGCTGATCTTATTGTGTGAATATCCATTTATTCGTGTATGTTAGAAAATATCGGAAATGCTGGAATGAGTTGATAAAATTTGTTCATTCGTCAATGTGATCAATGCTTTTGGTTTTCGTAACTGACACACTTTACACTTAACAGTCTACACGATTTTGTATAGTATCGTCGTGTACACTTTATGTCCATGATCACACTTCGTATAAATGTTTGTTGATTAGAGTTTAATAAGAAGAAATCAAATTGAAACGTGCAACGATGCAACATAGATAATATTCTTCTACAGACCTTCAATTTAAGTGATGGACAACGTTAAAAGCAAAAAGGATTTTGGATTTAGACAGATAAATAGTTTTATCCATTTTCAATGTCGGGTTGCATTGCAATTTGCAATATCAGTTTGCAAATAAAATGTTAAAGATATATTCGTCATTTTCTTGACTGCTGCTTTGCTGCCGTTGAGAGAGATAAAGCACTGGGAATCTTGTTACAACGTAACCAGAATACACAAAGTACGAGTTGCAATTGTCGTAATAATTACAGACGAGAAATAGAAATACCTAAGCCTTCTTACGTGAGGATCTCTTAGATGATATGTGATATGAATAGGGTAAGACCTGACCACTCCCATTGCTTTTATACATTTGAAGTCCTTTGCGATCGGCAGTACCATAATATCTAAATTAAAATTCATGATGTACAAGGCTGCAAATTAATCACTCTCGTCAGTTGATTAATGCATATCAAGTTTGTATTGAAGAGCGAAAAATAAACGTGATCCTGTGATTCATCTTCACCGCCAGATATTATTTATGCATTCAAATTATCTGCACTCCCAGTAGTGCAAATTCATATATTGCAATACAATGCTTAGCCATCAACGCATTTGGTGTCGAATTGAAATAAGTTTATTTAAGAGAATTTTTTACGTATAAATTGGTGTGTGCATAGGATTATTACTCCTGAGCAATTTGACTGAACTGTGATAATTTAATTTAATGCACTATTATTTACCTGCCTCTGTAAATAGCTTAATTTATATTTGACGTCTTTCACTTTACAAAACAGCTTTTAAATCACGATCTTTCATTCTCACTAATTTTGATTTACAGTTAAAGCTACTTTGTTGTCAGAATCAAAATATTAAGCCGTATTTCACCTCATAGACAGGAATATTTAGTGGAAAATGGTTTGTGTAACCAACACCGTAGCTACTAGAAATCCCCCTTGTACTGGTAATGACTTAAAAATGTATGCAAACCCTCTTGCATAACGACCTGTTCGAAAAAATCTATATTTCAAGGGTGCAACGCATGCAATGACTTTGAAACCTCATCAACCGTTGTCCATCAGGTTTTTGTGCATTGGACCAATCCACTTGTTTTTTGATTTATGATTTACATAGAGTGCATGCATTTGAGATTAGTGGATGGATTTTAATCAACACCCCTAGAAAGCCAGAGCGAGCCAAATGATGCAGTTTTGTGACACAACCAGCAGTATGATAAATGTTAATGTTGTTCTTGTTCAGTTAGACCATGTGGATGGATATGTAATTATGTAGAACAACACGAAAGAACCTTGTCATCAGCTTCATAAAGGATTTCATTAAATTCAAATATGCTCCTTCGGATTTTAATGCACTGGTTGAACAAACGTGCGTAGGGAACGACATTTACAACTGCGAATACATTTATGCACACACGTCAAGTATTATATATATGTGACGATATAGGCTGTGTTTTGTCTTGTGTCCATTGCCATTATTTACAGTCGTGTCGGTCGTGAGTCCAAGGTGTCCACTGTGTGATGACTGACATGCATCTTTGTGCAAGGTACTTGCATTCACGCATGCAAAAATATGCATATTCATTATCATTATTCAAATAACTTTTTTGATGTGATTACAAAGAAAAATGCAATTTGAAAAAAATCTAGGCTACCTGCTTTACGTCTATTAATGCTATTATTGTACATTCATTCATTTTTTTCACCGTCCACTACTACTGCTCTGCGGTTTTGCTATTAAGTAAACCGGTGCGTTGCGCTTTTCCCAACAACCACGAACAAACCAACAACCGCTGAGTTTGGCTACCATAATTGCCATCTCTGTAGATTTTACAGACTATCAACATATTTCTAATCATAGGAGAGGATTATTTTGTGCATTTGGCGATAAATTATGGTAAAACGATGTGTTTGCGATGATTCAATATTTGCATTAGCTTATAGCATTATGGTGTGGCGAATGGTAGGCACTTTAAATATATATTTGGCGTTGCAAGGCAAGGGCCACCGTAGGATTTATTGAGCATTGCACAAATATGTAATCATAATCAATTCGCGTGATCAACGGAATTTGACAGAAGTAACATCAATTCGATATAATAATGGCTATCTAATTCTCTGAATTTGATTTTGCAATTTGTAATTCTACGCTATTACGTGAGACTGTGATGTGATACAGTGCGAGCTTACCTTAGCCAACGCTTAGGCATATTTATTCTCATCTTACTGGCTCACTGCACTGGTAAAATCCAATAAGCCAAGGAGGAAATTTGCATTTTAAGGAAAGTGATATTTACGGATGGATAAAGGTTTTAATGAGTTTGCCATAAATGCTGAAATAAATTGACGAGCTAGCTCTTCTTTTCTTCTCATTCTTGTGATTGTCATCATTCAATATGCAACATATATCGTAAAATGCAAGATTAGGTGCATGCTGCTATCCTTTAGTGTAGCTGTTTATTATGAATATAGTCTTTGGAGCCGGTGGGGGTCTCAAAAACCAACTCTCATTATGATTTTTGTGTACATCATAGCAATGTCAAACAGGCCAGCACGTAATGTAATTCTTTTAATCAATGTTTTCAATGAATAAAGTTCAATAAATCTTCATTCGTCATTCATTCCTTTTTCAACTTGAGCAATCTTTCAAAAACAACACCAAAGAGTTGGAAAAAATGCATTTGGAGTTATTTATGTCAGAACAAGTTCTGTCCTTATTAGTTTGTGGCAGACAAAGAATATATTCAATGCAGCCCTGCCAATTAATTAAATGAAGATGGTATTGATGTGCTGAAGAGTCTAGATAATAAGTAGCTTATTCAATCAAACTCTTGAATCAACATGGCCGCTCGGCATGAAATATGGTTGATTCTGCTGTCAGTTTGGTACAAGTACAGTTAGTGGACACGCAATAGGGATGGAATATTATTATGGAAATCGTTGTCTGTCCTCTGGATACCGTGTATTCAACTTCTTATCTTTATTTTTATGATTTCAATTATCACATAACCAAATGCATAAAATTGAGCATTTCAAAAGTTGGAATAATTATGCAAATCGTCGCCATTTCTGGTTTCTAATTTGATAGGTATATATGTTCGAGTTACAAGGGATTTTGACTGGTCAGCTATATCAGCGAGCATAAAACGCTGACTTTAATGCTATTAATAATTATATGAGCTGCACACTCGTGTAATAATGGTTAGCTGATAACAGAAATTGAAAATTCATTCTGTAGTTGTAGTTGTAATTGCAATTGCTATATGGTGTGTGTGCAAGCAGAAAACACGCAACAATAAAAATGTAATGCACCAAATGTACAGTGTGATGTGTCGTTTTAATGATTTGTAAAACTTTTTACGTACATGCACTAATACAATTAAGGGACATGAGGGAGCCTACGGGGTTAATTAATTTCATGCAGATTTACCTGCACGAAGACATTGAATTATTTTTGATGATTAACAGCACTCCCTAAGACCCTGAATATATGCATATTATTATTACTGCTGTTGCGGGAATTAAATTACGATATAGATGCACATTTGTGCTGCTAGCTGCATCTGCAGTTTGAAAAATTATTACTACTATGCATGTTTTCCCTTTAAAGTACCCAGACGGATATCATTCTCCTTCTTTTAAACAAGATGAAATGTCATAAGGTGACATCTTGATTGACTAGGGATCACACACAGACCATTAAATTGATAAATATTGTTGATTTAATATTCTTTACTGTACAACAAGAAATTTCGAAAATCGAACAATTCAAGCTTTGCAACACGACTGTTGAATAAGTATGTCGACAATGAGAAGCAACTGTTTTAAAACAGTGTGTCGAATCGAATTACATGGTAGCTTGAAATTTTCTTCTCTTCGTGGGCTCTAGGCAGTCGAGATTTTTTTTCTCGAGTATCTAGAATAACTTAGAATTTGGTGTCATTTAATGATTATGTGGAAATCTGACTGCTTTTTTACTACAACTATTCATCCTTTTAAAGCTGCATAAGTTAGTCAGTTTCCCTTTTTACGTAAAAAGAAGTTCCAATGACCTCATCAACCCCCTTTAATGGAATCATAAAATGTTTGACGATAATACAACCAAACAAGTTGAGATTACACTGTGTGCTAAAACTTCATGCAGAAACGTTGAGATCATTAAAAAACTTTATGACAATCGTTATTAGCTCATGTAATGTCTCTCAAAAATAATTGTCATTCTGGCTAGTCCTTCCACAAAATGGAAAAAAAGTTATTAGAATTTTTGCTCTGTTTTATGGATTTCCACTACTTTGTTTACTTTGTCTACTCCTATAGAAAAAATATTTTTTTATTTCAATAATGGACATCTTTTCAAGGATATATGTTTTTAGTCCTGAAAATTCGCGAAATGATATGCTCAGAGAAACCAGACAACCTCAGGACAATGACTGAAAATAAAATAGAATAAATAACAACCTAAATGACAAGTGGTCATCATACTAAACAAAAATTTTGAAATCCTACAACTTGTCTGACATATTTAGCAAACCAAGGTGTTTTTCTACAAACTGATTTTGTCATAGCTGTCAACTTTAAGATCAAGATCGAACCATTTTCATGTCCCCTCTTCTGATGCAGTAAACTGATACCCACAATTATGCTCTGACAGAGTTGCGTCAAATGACGCATGAATTGACAGAAGTCCTCTTGTCTATATTAATAACTTCTAATCGTAAGATCATCAAACATTCTCACCATATTATATCCGTCTTTGAATTTATATAAACTACATAACTCACCATCTAACTGAAGGCTTATTAAGGTTTATTTAGAGCACTTGTAATGTGTAATTCATCCAATTGACGCTGACCAGATCAATAGCGAAGTATGTATAAGCCCACATATAACAAGTAACTGACAATACACCAACACCTTTTTCTGACCTGCCTGATTTGAAATATCATTGATTCAAATTGATTACGCTAAATATCCCACAAGGAAAAAAATACTGTATGGTCTAGCTAATTGAAATGGAATTTATTTGCATTTTTAAGTGGTGCATTATACATGCATGTTCATTTGTCAAGATGGATATACACTAAAAAATACTTTAAATTTGTAGGAGGTCAATAGCCAACTCATATGGACTTCTTGTTGTGCCTTGATTTGGCAAAATGTTAAAAAATTAATTCAAATGAGAGTAGCTGAATCAGTCAACTGCTCTTTGCAAAGTTCTCCTGAACAAATAGTATTTCTTTTTTCGCAACTCGCTTACCCTATAGTAGTATGGTCAACTTCATAATAATCAAGAAAAAGTTTTGGCACAATAATATGCAAATGTAGAGTATAATATGATGAGAAACAACGCTAAATGCACTTGTTGTCGTGTCAAGTCCTTATCACATTATAGCTTTGTAAGCAAGTCTTTTACGAGCATTAATAAAACGTACTCCATTATACTACATTTATTCGAACAAGTGCTGCCTATGCATATTCAAGGAGAAGTAGTTGTAAATATTTTATTATTTTGATTTTAAACGTGGAGGACTCATCTGCAATGCTGCATCCAAAATCAATCCATCAAGTTCAAAAAAGTTAACTGAATCTCGTTTACAAAGTCATGTAAACTGAAAACTGGTAAGATGAGATGACATAATTTATTGCCTCTGCAGAAGTACATGTTACAACCATTCCACTACTCACCTTGCTAATTAATGAAAAAAGGTTCGTCTTCTATAATTAGAAATCGCTTTCATCTCCCACAGCCTAAGTATCAATTTACCGATTTCTTAAGGGTCAAGCAAGTCAACTTATTAACGATAAAAAGGATGCCAATGTGTACAAGGCATTGTATTTTTTATAGCTTTGTTGTCCTTGTAAATTATAAAAAGTAATAATGTCAACATAATGGGGTGTAGAACACAGGTCCAAGACATTATTTGATTTTGAAGATGCTACTGTGCAACGTTCCCAGTTTGTACGATGCTATCAACTCAGCTGTAATCCAGCATTTGGGTAAATTTATGACTGTCCTTTTCTCTATAATATCGTATTTCTGTCTGATGTTTGATGACATTGCAATATTACCTTATTCATTAGACATCGTGATAATGAATTAAAGGATGAGAAATCGAGGGAGACGTTGCATTTGTTATATTTTCTAGCTCATTGCAATCATCACCGTTGTTATTTTCAGTCACAAAAGCATAAATATATTCCAACTGTCTCTTTAGCATTCCTTGCTTGAAAAGCAATTTCCATGTAATATATTATTATCCCATTTACTTTTTGGTGGCTCACCGAAGCGAACCATTCTTAATGCTGTGATCATGTTCCTGCGGTGGAGGATCCAATGTACACGTAAAATCAGGTTGATTTCGGCAATTACCCTTGCCATATATGATATTATGAGATCATAGCATTTACAATGTTTTTGTTTTCTTTTGTTAAAGATATATTTCCACGCGAGAAGAGACGCTAAATAGGTAGAAGGATGAAGAAGAAGCTTTTTGGCGTGCTAAAAGGATTAAATCAAGTAAGGTAATCGTTCGAATATGTATTTTTATTACTTGGTCGAATCAAACAGGCAACCATCAGGAATATAACAAAATGCATGTTGCAACCGCAAGAAAATAATGTTTGCACAAAGAAGTCAGCAGAGAACAAGTGAAGCCTACACTTTCGAGTACAATACAAGTGCAACGATGAGATAACCAGAAAATGAACCAAATATGCAAATTTCGCGAGTAAAAAGCACTAGTATGATTGCTAGTACAACGTTGAGTCTAGTTAGTGTCCACACCAAAATCTACTATTATTACCAAAAGGTAAGTTACTTTACTCCTAGAACAGCTTCTACTGCAATAAAACACGGTTTCGTTCTCATCTCATCCCTTTGCGACCTGCATGGAGGAATATCAAGTACAAAAGTGGACAGCAAGCAACTTCATTTGGATGGATCGGGTTGTTGCGGAAAAAAAATCTAAAAATACCTACCTACTCACTCACAGTCAGTCAACACATACCCATCCATCATGGAATGCAAAATGTAAAGAATCTAGGAGCCATCGCATCACCTCCACGGCTAAACTGCGAGGCCAGCAAACTCTCGATTTCCAAATCAAGAGGAGTGATTTTTTCCCTAGTTTTTCTATCCAGATATTATGTAGTCATTATTTATCACTTTTTTTTCTTAGTAGGAAAAAAAATCTTCATGTTTAGCGACGAACACACACACTCACAAACTTGTACCCAATATTGCTAGGTCAGAAACATTAGCCATAAAGGAAGAGCCGCTTTTTTCATGGCCGGTCATTGCGCCGGTGCCATTTAGTATTGAGAATTTTTCCCCTGTCATCTTTTGTATCATCATATTAGAATTTTTGATCATGTCGACTATCTGCCAACATAAATGTGTTTACCATTAATAAAAATCTATTATTGTTTGCGGTGAGTTCCCAATCCCACATGTTGCAAAGTGGAGATGGATTTTTAATAGGGTGTTCACACTGTTGACTACACTTTTTAATGAATGCATAATATTTTATGACTCCTTTTCCCATTTCAATCATGTGTGTCCAGGACTTTAAGTGCAGTTTTGTGTCCACCGAAATTTTATATCGCATGATAAATTCAGACGTGGTATAGGTTGTAAACTGTTTTGGGAGTCATAAACCATTTACCAAATAATGCCCGTATTTTATTGTAAAGCCTAAAGTATAAGCATAATTGTATCAAACTGTTTAGACCTTGCAATAAATTTACCTTAACGTTTTAAAGATATGTAATTCCCTTCCATAGTTCCATAACTTATTAGAGTTGGGCTTGGGGGTGTAAAACTCAAATTATATAATATATATGAACACCGATTTCCTTTTTAATATCTTACTCAATATTTCATGCAGTTTAAATTAGAACTGATTGGCGGTAATAAGGCCACCTACTTAACTTCAGCTTTTTGAAAAGGAGTTTCATTGTTCGATACATTATTGAATTACCTTAACAAGCGTAGGAAGTACACAGCAAGTTTTAAAAAGCTGCAATTTTAATATTTTTGTGTTGGGCTGACACTCGAGATTATAAAAATGCATGAGAGTTGCATTACGCCTACGACACAATTTTACATAAGAACTGACAATTTGTTCTGAAACATAATAAAAAATATTTATTCAGTTTCCAATAATAAAAAAAAGTGCATATTAATATGGCTATATTCTAACTGGAAAACAAAACAAAAGAACCGCTATCTCCTTGATAAAATATGTCCTGATCAAAGTCCACATGTATCAAAAATACAAAAAAACACTGTAAATTACTACCGCTGTTCTAAAAAGTTGTTAAACGTAAAGTAGATAGGCGGGGTTGACTGAATGATAGAAAGATGTAAACAAAAACCTGGTCTGGATTTGATTCAATCATAACCGCATACATTAAATATTCTGATAAAACAAACATACAAAATCCTTAATGGTATATACATTACATATTGTAATTACGATACTGGTAGTCTTGCATCGTGTTTTCAAAGTTATATGTACATTTATTAATAGTATAATGGGAGAAAAGTCTCATGAGAGATGTTTTTCCTATTAAGATTTATCTGCAGATTTAGGTGTATGGAAGGCTCCCATGAACAAAATATTTTTCAGAGCGTTATCATAAATGAAGAAAACGAAAGGATGATTGCACACGAATCTCGTTTGATCCAATGGGCGTCCACTTCTTGTCCCAATAAGGGCCGTAACACCAGCTGCCGTGGCACCCTCCTCATTAACTTCCAAATATGACTTATGACGTGCCGAGCCGATGGCAAGGCCGGGCTTCTCTGAGAAATCTGTGAGATTTGCTGCCACTTCATCAAACAGGTCAACAACACCTACGGCCCGGAGTGCCTGTTATTTTTCACACAAAAATCATATATATAAAAAACCAAATCATAAATAGGAATTCAATAAAGTTTTGCGATAACCTTCGTGCCTGACCAACAACCCGATTATTACTCTTAATAAATTACTTAAAGCTTACAAAAATTATTAGTTATTGTGTTGTATGGTTGTATCGTAGGACGAGGAAGGTTATGATATTTTGTTGATAGCATACTATGAAATCACGTTTAAGGAATGTTCATATGCATACGAACGATGTAAATGCATTTGTGATTTCTATTAGGATCAAACCAGGTACCCCATCAGTGTCAACGTGAATCATGAAATCAGTTATTATAGCAAGTGCAAGAAGGTGGTAGGGTGTATCTACATTTCGGCGTTGTTTCCAGGCACTTGGTGGAATAACATTGGAGTAAACAAGATGAGTTTCAGTATGACTAACCTGTGATAAATCAATGGTTTGCTGAATTTTAAAGCGAGGAAGGAATATCTCAATGCTGTCGGGATACATTCCGTCCATCGCTTCACGTAAAGTTGATGCATTCAATCGGGAAATCGTTTCTTGCAGAGCATTGGGCGTGAATGGAGGAAGCAAGATAAACATTGAAATGGCTTCGCCTTCGTAAGGTAACTCGATGATGTAGGCCTTCAGTTCTTCAGATACGCCTACAAGTTACAATAAAAATACAATAGATATTTTGCGTTCAAATAATATTCTTCTTTAAATAAATTTAATATATTTGGATATTTCTGACGGAAAAAAATCCCTAAAATATGAACAATACACAAACTTGCACAAGTAAAATCACTTACCATGCCTGAAAGATCCTTTCTGGTACATCATCATTGTTGGCGTAACTTCCTTCTGGGAAACGTAAAAAAGGGCAAGTTTCGTATTGGATTTTTTAAATTGCTGCTCCCAATTTCCTTTGAAATATGCTGCGTTTGCCTGAATTCACATAAATATACCTTAGTTTTAATAATTTTAAATTGAGCTTGAGGAATTGTTGCACTTTGATTTGTAAACATACAATAGCAACTCTAGTTTCATGATCCATATTTTCACTAGTAACGAGATCTTGGATTTTCCCCTTAGTGTGTTCCTCAACCCATCTATTTGATATGTGCTCTGGATTTTTCGGTTTCGTTCTTAATATTGAGTATTTCAATCTCTTTACTGAATATTTCTTGAACACAAGGACGTACTGGCTCTTCATCACTAAAAAAGAATCGGCTTGCTACTCTGAGATCATATTGAGTCGTATTTTCAGATCTGGTTTCCTAATAGAAAAAAAACATCAGGTTATTTTGAATTCATCTGAACAACTATTGTAAATATGCTAGCATTATTTTCAAATTTAAACCTGGTAAAAGTTTTCCATTTTAAAAGCTCTAATCAACTCCTCTTTAATGTCAGTTTCTCGGAGATGCAATGCAGTGTGAAGCTGCTTTCTTGTTTCACCACCAGCCCCGAAATAAGTCATCAACAAAGCCTGGTGAATGCTGTATGGAGAGAAAAACAGATTTGTCTTGTCCACCTACATAGAGAAAAATCCAAAAGCAAGTTAATAAACATACAAAACAGCGTGAAAAATTATTAATTCTTCTGATCGGCCATTATCACAAATAATCACAATATCTAACCTTATTGTACAACTTGTGGAACATGTCCAGTGAAAATTCTAATTGACGCTCATAAAATACGGATTGATAGTTAGCCTTTTCCTCTTCTGAAGCAGGCTCTCCCGTCGTAGGGGTGTCTGATTTGAAACACTGTCCTTTGGCAAAGGATACCTGAATACTCAAGGCAAATGCCAAGCATAGTGCCACCTTGGAATTCCAGCGGATTGCCATCACTGGTCCGAACTCTGAAACTGTAATATCAAAATAAAGGTTACAAAATAAAGAATCTATCGTGATTATCATATTACGTAATTAACCATTTAAAAAAGAACATACTAACTTTAAATGTGATTTTTGGATTGGATCCGTATGAAAAAAAACGACTTATATGACCAGCTGCGTAGAACAAAATGAAACTAATTTTTAGCTAGCAAGCGGACAATTAATTTGATTCTGGCTACAGTACAACAGGTAATGATATTTCTGTTGCGATTGCGACATTATACGGAATGGGATGGTGTGCAAAATACCAGAATTATGATTTATAAAATGATATGTGGATTTTATGAATTTCTCATTCCATTCATTTTTCCACAATAATAGAATTTTATAATTGTTTTCATACTTGTAAATTCTATGATATGATGAGGCAACACGGAGTGAGTCCAGAAACTTTCTCTTGTAAATGATTAAGATCAAACTAAAGTAACGCATACTGATTGACCACCACACACACGTACAAATCTAGATGTTTATTGGTCTAGCCGACAACACATAAAACCTACTCATTGTTAATACAGATAGTAGGCGTATGATTTGGACATTGTCATAATAATATCATCACCACCACCACCCCCTGTATTTCCGTTTTGGCCCTATTATGCAGCATTTTAATACGATTTTCATGTCCTGCTGTTTTATTTTACAATGTGGTAATTAGTCTAAATCCACTAGTGCATACGCCAAAACTAAAAGTTCATAACCTGACTTTTTTTTACATAATTGATAAAATGATGCGGCATCATTTACGATGCATGATGCAATGAGCAAAACGCTATATTTACTTTTTTACTATTCATTTCCAAAAAGCATTCTATAAAAAAGGAGAACAATACTGTAGCTTTGTAAATATTTATCAGATAACCGCAGAGTGGTCAACGTCCTATCCTATATCTCACTGTTGGGTGAACCTAAACAAATATCAATTACAGATAATAAGTACATGTGCGAGTTGTTTATTATAGGTACGTTTTTTTTGCATTTCGCCGATGATGAGAGAGCCACACCGACAACGCATAAAATTACAGAAGTAAGGATTACCTCATACTATGCAGATTATTGGGCTTTTAGGTAATACCTTTTGTGTAAGTTTTAATAATGCGTAAAATATTTTCCTCTCGTAAACATCGCCCACATATTCTGTGACGATAGCTCATCCCATGTCTTTTCCCAACTATAATGGAGTTTTTTCAAATTGTTTGTAACTTCATTGTTTGTTTTTGATTCAATCTTTGAGCCACAACTCAAAAACTTTCCAGGATGTTATTACCAAAATGTTGAGGCAAAACACTTAAATTTAGGTTCTTTCGCATGCAAATCACGTTACGACGCTTTAGATGTAATTAAAGCTCTAACAGATATGCACGTTTTAATACTAACATTCGATTCTACAAAACTAACAAATTAACTTCGGGGGAAATCCAAAAACTGCATAAATAATTAAGGACCTTTAAATTATCTAATGTTTAAATGCGTTTAGTCTCTCTCCTCCCAATTTTCCAAAACTTACCGCACTTTCTAGAAGAAACTATTTTACAAATGAGCCAAAGATCCCCGAAAACACTGAAATTCTTGAGAAAAATCACAGACACACCAGATCACACAAAACTGTGTCGTTATCGTTTACATATTTACGCTTGCACAAAGTGTATCTAATTGATAAAATTTTAAGAAGTGGATCGACATCCACGTCTACCTAATCAACTGTCGTGTAAGCAAATAACAATTAAACTCGCGCGTCCTATTCGGCTCTCACTTTTTTACACTTTCGTTTTGTTTTTAGCTTTGGCGAATGACTAACAAGTAGACATCCTTATACCCCTTCAGTTTCTGCCTACTTCATTCAACTTCAATATCCGGCACGACTTTCAGAGCGTTGCATCAATGCATGCATGCATGATCGCATGACAGCCAGAAATGGTAAATGGAAACTGTAATGACGAGAGACAGGTAAAGTAACTAACTACATTTGGCTCTGCTTAAAAGTTACATCAAATGTAAAATACAATTGTTGTGATGCCTCACAACAATAAAATCCTAGCTGTATAGATGCACTTTGCGTACACCTGGTCAGCATTACAGGATATTATTTTGTGTTATGCATTATTATCACATCGAGCTCACAATCAGGATGCAAAAGGATCTAAGGTAAAAATCTTTAGATCTTTGTTCATCTAGGTGCTGTATGCAACAGGAATGGAAATTATGCATATACCTATGTACATATATCCACAAGTGCATCTATGAGCACCAGTCTGTGGAAGTGTGTGTAGCATGGGAATTTTTTTGTGGCTGGCACGCTGGCAGTAGCAACATCAATAATACACTTTTTCTCATTTGTTTACTATTGAATGAATCTCCTACAATTGGCTAAAGTTCCCTTTCATATGAACAGCATTGCATATGAGAACAAACGTGCTCATTCAACGTCCTCTATTTCTCATGCATCACATGCGTACTGCATACAGCCACTCCTAACCTGATCAAACTAACTAAACAAACCAAGGTAATGGGAATTTAGAAGGTTTCTTTACTATGCTTCAATGAGCACTCACGAAATTCGTAGGAAATTAAGAAGACACGTAATCTATTTGGGCATCTTTTTACTTCATTAGGATGGATATTGGGTTTTGAGATACATGCAAGAGAGTCGCCGTTTCATTGTTATTATTATTACTGTACGAAATAAGCATGTCAAGTGGTATACTTGACTGAGAAACGCATGTAGTTTTTTAGGCTTACGAGTTTTTGGCTGCGCCTGTGCAGGAATCCCAGACGGATCATTGTGTACAAAAAGTCATTCTGAAAATCCCAAAGAAAAAAAATTAATGCTGTATTTTATGCATGTGACTTAGGACACTGTGTCAATAAGGCTGAAAACCCAGCTATATATATACCTGTTAGCTATGCTCATACGCCAAATGGCTATTGTTGCGAAGCGTAAGTGCACATTATGATGCATGTAGGTATGAGCTTATTGGTACAACAAGTAGGCAACGCATGTACCCAAGAATTTGGTGCATTGCTATTCATTCTTTGTAAGATCCTGTGGGAATTCATAAGGGTTGTGACAATAATAGAAAGGGAAACTATTGTGTGACGCAATACAAATGATGTGGAGGGGCTTGTTGTCGTTGTGTGCTTGCTAGGTGGGGATTTCCCTTCCTTTTATCTCCTAACGATTTTCTTTCCACGCTGAAAAGAATTACGAACTGAAAATTATTGTCAATGTAAACTATAATTATCACCACCCGCATTTAAAATCATAAGTAATGCACCGTTGCACGGTTTCTAAAATGTAAGAAGAGTTTTCTTTAAATAAAATACGAAGCTTGGGAGAGTGATGGGAAGTTGTAAAAAAGAACAGAACTGATGTTGCACATGTTTCATGTTTGCTACAGTAGATTGTGGTTTGTGAGAGATTGGAAAAAAGTGTTATATTTGGCATTCCTTTGAGATGTAAAATGTGTGGAAAATCGGAGTCCTTCAATGTTCACCCTAAGCACAATTTACATGCAATATTTTAGTTGTGGCCACTATTTTTAATTACATTTAAACGTTTCATTGAGCCGATGAAGGTAGTGAAGGTCGGATGCACAGAAACTATGTGGAAATTTGCAGTAGAGAGCCCACCTCCCTATGTTGCACAGAAAAAACTATGCGTTTGCTAACATTAATATTAGTTCACTTACTCATAGATGCTTGAATAAATTATACTGAAATCATTTTATTTAAAAGATTTTTCATTCATTCTTATGAAATATTTGCATTTAGTGCATGCTAAAAATAGGCACGGACTGTATGAGAAAAATATATGTTACAAAATTAAAAACCAATCTACCTTGCTGTCAAACTAATTTCACACTAACTTTCGCATGCCAA
>JAHZNA010000548.1:0-23008 GCA_027743935.1 Sinodicranocentrus sp. ZH6 | reverse complement strand
CTTCAATATTATTCCTAGAAAGGTTTAGGATCACGAAATGAAAAAGCCAAGTAAAGATGCGAAAGTTTTAATGCGGTACACGCAAACTTGTAAAATGCCTGAAGACATGCTTGAAGATTATACACGTGGTTCAAAATGTAACAAAATGTTGTTGCAAATGCCATATAAATGCATGCTATAGGAAACTACAATTATTTTAGAATGCAACGTAGATTAATAGTGAAATTGCAATGCAGTACTTGTGACATTATAAAAACCTAACCAACCGCAGCAGCACAAATCCATTTAGCGTCCAATATTCAAATATACATCGAATCCAGACTATGATTGATTAAATAAATAATTCATACCAGAGAATCTTCAAGGTGGAATCTAGAGGAATGGCGTCTATTTACCTTTGCAGTGGATATTTCTATTATTTCATATTATCATGCAAATTAATTCAATTTATAAATTAATATTTTCAGCATCTTTATGGAAGCACTAGCTCTTAAAATTCATGAAGCCTGTTACTGTTTTTTTGTCCTAATGATGAAGGAAGAATACACCTTCGAAGTGACATTTATAATTCTAAAATGTTATCATCCCCTGTAACCTGTAACCGTGATTAATTCTTCATATCATGTAAATTGAAAATTAAAATGGGATCTACATAAATACCACAATATCAGTACCATTTTTACACTACCTAAAACAAATTAAAGATGAAAGATGTAGTCACAATCAGAAGATACTTGGGGGAGACAGATAAAGTTTATGAAAGTTGGAATCGAACAGCAGAAAGCCGCACATGAATTGGGGAATGCATACACGCAAGGCTTGCAACCAAGCTTTCTTTCACACTTCTAGGAAAAGCTGTACACCCTAGCCTACGTGAGTAAAGCAGAGTAAGTTGGTGAGAGTGCTCGAGCTCGCTTTTATCGATTTCAGACCATACCCATAATAAAGCACAGAGAGGGTTTCAAGCACCAAGTCCGTTATAAAAACGATTTCGTACTAGCCTGGGTTTTCCGTGTTCTGTCCTATTCATAACATAACGTTCATGGGAATACTTACTATCACATTCACAACGTCAATTGGACACAATAAGAGACCGTGTGTTGTGCTGCGTACACTTCATTCTTGTCTCGACCGTGGGTGAGCGAAGAGAACAGAGGAACTAGGATTAAACCGAGAATACACGTGTAGAGTGCACTCACTTTATTTCACCACTTTCTTCATTAAACCGACGCGGGTGTGTTAATCTAAGATACTGCTGTGTTAAAATTTTGCAGAATAATTTGCCAAAAAAGACTTAAATTGATTCTGTGGAACCTCTGTCACATCTTCAACGGTATTTAAATTTCCCGATTATTTTATTTGATCGACCTCGAGTGTGTCGCGTTCATTGTTTAAATCACAAAAAAACGGACAGCTGTATCTGCCAGTTTCTGTCCAATCAAAAAATCGAATATCAAAGGTAAGCATAGCAGATTCAAACAATAATAGTTTATCTGTAGTCTTTGATGCATAAGCGTTAAAAAAGACAAGAGTGCTGATAAGTAGGGTGTGTGTGTGCATACTGAACTTGATTTTAAAGTAAAACAAGAATAGAAGTACTACTGTGGTTGTTTTGAAGCTTCGTGACTTTATTTGTACGATAAGCTACGTTATTTCCCTGCCTGATGTCCTCGTTTACTTTTTAATACTTAAGTGGATTTTAAAACGAATGCAAGCACCTTAAATATATAGGTAAGTACAACGATTTTAAAGTAAATCTGTGTACAAACAAAACAAAAAGGAGAACATTCATCTCCATGAGTTAAACCTACTTAAGGTTAACCACCTAAAATCGACTTCCATCAAACTTTCACCGTCTCACGTTACCCATTTTTATAAGTAATCTCTATTTAACCTCTCGTTGGAATTAGGAAGAAGCTTTTTAAACAAATTTTCCCATTCCCTCCATTTCCATTTCCCTCCACCATTCCAGCCCATGTGCTTTTTCATTGTAAACGGTAACGACATTCATGTAAGCCTCAGAAAGTGTTGAATTCGGAAGAACTGGTGGAATCTAGTTTTTTATTTGTTTGATCATGCCATGTATGCATGACCAAATGTACAAATTGCAGTCTTCTACCCGTATAATGCATGCAAAATATTAAACCGAAAAACTCCGACTATCCATACTAACGAGAGACCCCAGGAAGGAGAAGGAGAGCTATGGAAAACGAGCTGACAGTTAGTATCCTGCACGTGCACAGTATTGCACAGCCTCGAGCTGAGCTGAACGTCTACAATACGCACGATTCTGAGACGAATCACACAACACATACACTAAGCTCTCACTATTTATTTTTAGCATGGAAGTTTTCCTTTGCGTTCCTGTAAGGGAAAAGTACCACTAGCTTGATAATTCCCGTGGACTTGTTTCAGTTTACTCTCTACATACCCTGAACGAGGCGAGCAAATAAATAGGTTTAGGTACATCTACGTGAGCACCCCAAGAAATGACCTACTTCTCCAGTTTAAAGGACCTATGTATGTATTTTGACATATGAATGTGCCCCAGATCNAGGACCTATGTATGTATTTTGACATATGAATGTGCCCCAGATCAGATCATTCGCAAAGAGTGCGCAAATGTAGGTAAATTAATATAAGCAGCAGAAACCAAAAAGGAAACCTTTAATATTTTGGTTTATTAACATTTTGGAAAATCTATTACCGTATCATGATGACAAGTGCATGAAAGTGACATGACAATGTTACTTAATGAAAACAAGAAAACACATGTTTAAAAACAATAATGGTTTCATTTATGCATATGTAAATCCGTCTTGTCTTATCTCCTTTTTTACACAGTAGTCAGCCAACAAGAGCGGGTTTGGTGGATAATCATGAGTTCCCGACATAGCATGCATTCACTTACACATATTTATAGTGTGCTTTTTGTTCTCACTGTGTAGCATTAAATTAGTAAAAGTTGATATGTTTTGGTTGAAAAGTATTTCAGAACACAGCTTGTTTAGTTTATTAACTTCGCGTTGGCACTTGGCACACACTGACCTGGTGCTCAACTCAACTCTTGATGTCGAGCTGAGATTTCATTTCGAAGAGATCACCCCGCGAACATGTGCTAGGCTTCTGTACACAACTTCGGCTGTTGACTCAAACACGTAGGAAAAAGTATCAGAGGCAGTCTGCAGAAACCATCTTGTGTACGTTCTATAGATGAGGAATGAAAGAAATGAGCAAAACTATCAGGAAAATAAAAAAGAAATGCATCCTTCATGCTCATTCAAGCTCATTCATGATAACCACGAGAGAACGTAATAAAATACGTAATCACATTCTATTTTCTCATGTTGAGTGGTGTTGAGTCTATTTAGATTGTACATAGAATGGGGGAAAATGTGACAGACGGGCATATTATTCTGGTTTTGCATGACTTTTACGTGTCCCACAGTCATATTCATCAGCATAATCATTTAAAACATTTTTCCAACAAATCAACACATTTTTTTAAAAAATATTTTATCTATTAAAGTCATGGTTTTATATAATTAAGACCAGGGAAATCATGTTAGTATTCAGATCAGAAGGAACTGGACCGAAACGTGTTAATGGGCGACAGAAGGGAGTTTGCTACATGACTATGTATACAGTCATTTAAATTTTACATATAGGTTTCAAGAGTCTTAGTGGACAGACAAATAAACATAATTTGATTCATTCCAGGCCCTACTGCATGCCATATTAAATGACTTTGTTCGAAGAAACTTTACCACCACAGGAAACACTGAACTTGGTTTTATATAATTAAGACCAGGGAAATCATGTTAGTATTCAGATCAGAAGGAACTGGACCGAAACGTGTTAATGGGCGACAGAAGGGAGTTTGCTACATGCATGACTATGTATACAGTCATTTTAATTTTACATACATAGGTTTCAAGAGTCTTAGTGGACAGACAAATAAATATAATTTGATTCATTCCAGGCCCTACTGCATGCCATATTAAATGACTTTGTTCGAAGAAACTTTACCACCACAGGAAACACTGAACAAAATTGGATGAAGTGTTCGGTTGTCGGTATATTATTATGAATTTAACGTGTATACCTTGTTCAGAGAACGGCAACAAATAAACCTTGGGAAATTCAAGGAGATGTACAGTATATATTTAAAAAGTATTATCAGCTTTCTAATATTCTTATTTTGAGTATTGGGCACGGTAACATGTCTACAACGCTTTGAAACAGGAAGAGGCAAGGGCAAAACAGAAAGTTATTTGTTCACTCGAGCATTTTTTTTTGTGAAAAATCGGTGCTTTTTGAAATAAAATTTTCCTGCCAGCATGCTGAACTTGTCGCTAAATCGACTCTCCTATTTTTCCTTCATTTCTAGGTCACAAGCCACTCAGACTGAATTTACGGATCAGAAGATATCGAGCAACAAAGGGTACAAGGTGCATACAAGCTCCGTATAAATACCAATCACTAAAGCCAACGCAACACAATTCAAGGTTATCGTATCGTGAGTCGAGTGAGCTGAAAGATGGAACGAAGACCAGCTGGACGCACATACATGCAAAGCATTGGCATTGCCTGATGAGAGCAAAGGCGTCCTTCATATCAGTTTTTCAGCTCATGTTTACAACAAAGAAAGGACAAAGAAAAAACCTAAACATCGAATGAGCTCTGTAAATTACCGAAGACAAGAACTACCATATTACCTACCTACATATCATCCAACGCACACAATTACAACTGCGCATGTCAACGGAAATTCTACAGTTCTAAGTTTAATGCAAACGATTATTAGTTCATGACATTAGTGGTTTCCCCTATTCCCGTCATATGCTTGCATTAGTTTGAGTTTTGAAATGAAAAGAACGACACAATAAATAATCAGTAATTTTTGTCAAGAGAACTTTCACGAAAATAAAACTTTTCTCAAGTTAGATACACTTACGTATGTAAATATTTTGCCAAGTAGGAAACATCGTTTCGAAAGCAAACAACAAAGAAATTGAAATTACTAGTTTAGACACTCAATTTTTTGGGGTAGATTATTTCTCGGGGGAAATAGGGAATAAAATTCCCAATTCCTTTAAATCATTTTTTAAATTTTTGTGAGAAGGAATTGACAGCCTTTTACAAATTTTGCAATGGGATTCTCATCACATGACTCTCACTCAATTGGGAAGGAGCACGGAGACAATGAAGATTTGAACAGCGTGTTAGCAATTAACAGTACCGAAGCAGAGACGCCATTTCTGCCTGTTTCAGACAACAATGGAGGATCATCAGACGAAGAGACACAGTCAACCAAACTCTATCCAGGAGACACAATTACTTCAGAAACCTGGGCTGGTTGTTTGCCTAAAGATGTATTGTCCCAAATTGTACTAGAACCCCCTCATCTCGTCAATGACTCCAAAGAACCAACCAAACTACTGATTCCAAACAATGGATACGAAAAGAATTTTTCAGGCTCCGAAAGCATTATTATTCCATCAAAGTTACGGCCACAGGTAAGAAAAACTGATCTATCTTTTATTCAATAATAAGCATATATTACGGCTACGGTTATGCAATCATGTATCAGTATTTAATAGGTTTTTAATTTTTTATTGAATCAAATAAAATTTGCATAAAAAAGTCATCATGCGACTTGCAATCAATTGTGCATTGTTTGTTGCATTATGCTGCCTTAATTTTAGAATTAAGTATAAAAAACCAAACGGGATTACGTAAGATAGAAATTTTTATCGTCGTGAAGTTACGATTTTCACGTGTGATTTTTCCAAATACTTGATGATATGTAGGATGAAACGAACGTCTACAAGTGCCTTTGTTTATCATTCCCAGCAAGGTCAACTGAAAAGAACCGAACGTTATTTAGGCTAATCTTAAGTATATCACATCACAGTTTGGTAGCAGTACAGTACAGCATAATACAGCAGTTTGAGCAATTCTTGGCAACTGTCCGAGAACAGTTTGTTGCTATTTTCTGCGTTTTATTCGTCACATACAGCGAATACAAAAATACTTTGTCTCAAAGCAAATATGTGTTGAGGAAGTTCATGTTAAACAAGGTGAAATCATAGCTTTTGAACTTGAGCCACATCTACATATCAATCTACCTATAATGGAAATGGAAAATACATGAATAAATGGAATTTTATAAATGATACTTTAAATAAAATCATTACATGACATCATGGATTCGTACATGAAAGTAACTCATGTTTGCCCAGATAATCATTATACCGACTTTCATTTATCTCCTATTTGGAAACAAAGAATTGCTAAATGTATGAGTGAACATTTAGCTCGTATGACACAAAATATATTATTACATAATATAAGGGATAAGGTAATTACAGGGAACGTAACGGGGACAAAGATGAAATTCAAGATTTTTCTTGTTAACAATCATCTTGAAAACTGCATTTTTTTGCAAACTCGAGAACCCAATCGTTTGTACTAGTCTACTTATACGATTTCAGTGCATACTTTTTTCATTCCACTGGAATTATCTTCCCTGTGTAATTTTACAGTGTAAAATTGTTTTAATTTGGCGATTGTTTGGTTGTGAAATAGACTTGCTTGCAATTTTCATACGTATGTACTTACGTGCCAACAGATAACAGGTATCCTTCGGATTGACTAATGCAACACAAAAACCTGATTTCAAAGACAACCAATAGGATTGCTTTGGCTGAAAACACACCCACAGCTAATCGCCCACCAATTACGATAATTGATCGGTAGGGTTCGTGTAAAAGATGCGTTTTCAAGAGCTGTTTCTTTTTGAATTTTCTCTTTTCCATTGATATTATCTAAATTAATAACATGCCACAAGAAGCGCAAGAGACAACACTACAATGTCTGTCGTTCAGACCAAGAGAAGATTTTTGGCAATTGATGTCAGTCTGACCTCTCCGAAAAATCTCGAGAAGTACACAAGGACTGTCATTAAATTGCGCATAATATTTTGCTTAGAGCAAATACATAAAAAAAATGTGCATGCGATGAAGGATAAGAACGTTGAAAGATAAAACTTGTCGATGATAATAGGTGAACCATAATCACAGGATAAAAGTGATGAAATGAAATTAATCCTATTCCTCAATTGAATGATAGTTCGTTCAACAACTATTCATTTACTATCTGTTTATTTTTATGCACGTAAGCATCCACTTGATCGCTACTACTTACTAGAGCTGTTAAAGTTTAGTTTTTTTACTTGTCCTTTGAGGGATAGGGTAGGGATGCAAATGGTGGCTAAATGAATAAAAAGTAACGAAAATGCTAATTTAAGATAAACTAAACGAGCCCACCTTTTCATTCCATATAATACATTGTACTTTGTAACCACAGTAGAGATAAATTACCAGCAGCGTAACGGTTAACGATGCTTGGTTTGTAATTTGTAAGACCCTGACTTCTCGAGCATCCAAGGAAGAATATTCTAGGGTGAATGAATGAATAACGAGGAATTTATAGTGCGAACGCGCTATTGTCTCAACTTTCCCCAGCAATGTTTCCTTACTAACAAGTATATAAGTAAGTTGTAAACAAATCGCAAATCAACAGTAATAAACTATTTGATGTGCTAGTATAAAATGAAAATGAATCAAAACTCAAAAGCAAAAAGGTGTCACTGTGTCACTTGACTTTATCATGACTTCCTTAATTTCATACATGAAATAGGATAAAACTGCTCTAAGAGAAATCTGGAATACGTTTACACAACCTCTTCAATCCTGATCGTTTACTCTTGATGAATGTGTATTAAACATGCATCAAAACCAGTTGTTAGTTTGTTAACCATTATTCGGTAATTGTATAATGCGACTGGCAACTCCTTTTACTAATGATATCTCCATTTATGATGACGCCGATGAAATCAGAATGAATAGTTAAATATGTTCTTAATATGTGCAAACATAAAACTTGACTGGATCAAATTATATGGGTATAATATTTGTTAAAACCGAGAATAAGATGAGATTTTTTGGGATTTAACCTGATTTTTCTACTGCATCTCTCGCGTAGGTTATTTGAAAATGAAAATCAAGAAAGGTTTTTAGCTGAAATATGGAAAGATAAGATTCAAGTTTACTATCGAATTTCAACATGCATATGAAATGTTAATTTCCATTGTTATGATGCTGTTTGATTAGAAAGAATTAACGCTTACAAATAACATATTACTTGATACACACAAAAATGGCTAGCAAGTCCTTGCATTGTTTTATCTAGTCTATTCAGTACGATTAAAAATACAAGGACACTCACACACAACTATAGATGCATAATTTACGAACCTAGAACCAAATATTTATAATTAGCAAACGCCATTGGTTTGGTGTACACAAATTCAAACAGGATACGAGTTAATTTAAACTTTTTTAATTTCTTCAAACAAAATTTTATAGCCACAGGGCTAATTCCAGGTTTCTAATTTATGGTTTAAAAGAAGGTGTCGTCAATGCCCACTTCGTATTCAGGGAATTCAGGGATTCGGCATACTATTTCTATTGCCTATTTTTACTGGTGCTACTTTAAGCGGAGCAGATATAAAAACATGGTGCGAGTTTAACACTTTTGGTTAAACTAAACAGGATATAAGAATGTGTGACGAATGGCGGTCTCGCGTATCGCAGGTATTTCTGTTCATAAACCTGAACTTCTTAATAAGGAGAATTCAATATCATTCTTGCGTAATATGAAGTAATGTGCACATAATAAATAATCATATGAGTGTTTGTTTTCCGTGGTGTGCGTAGGTATTCAAATTATTTATAAAAAATTCCACTGGAGCATTCCGCTCTAAATTACTGTAGCTCTGTTTTGAAAACGGAAGTTTGCTTCATTTTTATCAGCAGCATTCCATCGACAATCATACATAATAGCCATCAACTAGTTGACTGTAAATTAACGATTTTTAGAAAATTTTCACCTTTGACAGTGTGAACTGAACATGTCAAGGTCAGTCTGAGAAATATCACCATGAATTAAGTTTGCGTGAGAAGACGTTTCTTCATCAATTCCAATGAAGTAAACATGTCACATTTTTTCCTAAAGAGACATTCAGGGACGCTATTACATTAGCAAGTAGCATAGGTATAGTTGTAATCGTAAGTTCACGGCTTGACACCATTCTGGACAAAGTGGGTTTTAATGCAGGAGTCAGACAAATTGAGTTGTCACGTATAGTCCCGTACGTGTAGTATATTGCATAATAAAAACAAGAATGATATCAGATATCGATAACAAGTGATGCTATAGTAAACTTGTTCGCAACTTTGCAAGGTTGTAAAAATCAGTCACATCATCATAAGATCGAACTCATTTCATCATTAATCATCGCACGACTACTGAGGTATATATTCTCTAAGACATATATTAAGAAAGAAGATATGAGGGTAATCAATGCAAGAAAATTTGTGTGAATCGGACATGGGCTGGAATCATAATTTTGAATATTGTGATGCTTGAAGTTTAATGAATAGAAAGCTCGTAACCCTCATATCATAACCAATCCACAGAAAAGGATAAGGATGACGACAACGATTAAGTATGATACCCCGTTTACAGCCTTTCTTTCTTCTTTACACAAGGCATAAACAGATGCACCATTTTCAAGTGACATTTGGACTACATGATCATGAAGGATTGAGATGTAGTTAAAGGACTTCTTTAGTTTAATTTATGAAGCTATATCACGCATTTTTTGTGCACATTTATGAGACTAATCTTCTCACAGCCTTTTTGGAATGCATGATCGCATCCTGCCTCATCTGGAGACAAACTTAACGAGCTACTCGTTGCACCGATATCATGCCTGAGTTATACGAATAGTTATACTTTTAAACACGAATTTATTAACTATATTACAGTTAAGAATGTTGTAGAGATTTATAAGAAAAACTGAGACTCAGTGGAAAATGAATTCAGTCAGTATCCAGGTCTCGTACGAATAAGTTAGACTTTCCTTGTAAAGCAATATAGCTTATTGACATTCATTTCATACTAATCATTTTACAAAATTAACCCTTCGTTCAAAGAATATCCGCAGCTTATAACGCTGGATCTCTTTACTGGAGCCCGTCACCCTTCACGAGTTTCCTCTTATCTTCACCAGTTTGAAACCATCGCAAACTAGATTGAACCTTTATAGATTTCCTTTACATTTAGATATAAAAAGGGTTCATTTGTCTGCCTTTCCCTTTCATTTCTTCCGCTGGGCAGAGAAGAAATAAAAGGAAAGTGTATGGTGCAGTGCAATTCATCCATTAGATTAAAGATTTATACAAGTCACGGTGAATCATTCTGGAAACAAGACAGCGTTTCTATCATAAATTTAAAAAAAATTCTGATGGTAAAATTAGAATTTTTCACAGTATCATTCGGTGTACATGCATCAACTGTGTGTGCTGACCCATCGTCAGTACATGCACGCAAATCCGTTGGGGCAGTGTGAGTTTACTGTCACGTCCGACTAATTACGATAACGATACGATTAGAAGTTAATTTCGAGTGAACCAGTGAACAGAAACATGCTTTTACGTTCAGATACCCATTGTGACCTCGAAGTTCCCATTCCAGTCACAACAGGACTTCCAGAAAAGGCAAAATGTACATTTTCTCAGGTAGAGTATTGCAATTCTGTCGTTTCAAAATTTTGTAATTCGGTTTGAATTTACAAATTATAAATATTCATGTTAGAATGTTCCTTCCGAGGAGTGCTGGTGACATACAAACAACATAATATAAGCTTTTCTTCGCTTTCAATATTTGCTCCTGAGAAGAGAGAAGAAAAGTTCCTTGTCGAAAGCTCGAGTCAGCAATAAAAGTTTAAAAAACATACATTCATCAAACCCAAAAATCTTTTTCCTCGAAGCTTTTTCTTAGTTCTATAATCCAATCCAAGATAACGTATAAGTCCCAGTCAAGATGAAGATGAGCAAGAGTGAAGATTATAGGGTTAGATCACTTGCATCCTTTATCATGATTGCTATGAAATGTGACAGGAATGAATGGTTGTAACAAAATTGAATGAATTGGTCAAAGTGTGGATGAATTTGTCCACGCCTGTCTCATTCTTTTATTATTGCGCCAATCCAACTAATAGCGTGGTGTGGTGACTGCGTTTACAAGATACAGAAATTGATTATGATCATCAACATCATCATTCTTAATATTATGACATCCATATAACTCACATCTCGATAGCTAACAACATGGATTTTCAGCTGTGAAAAGAGGTTCATCTCGTTGATCATTCTTTGTTGTATAACTCGTCATCGTCATCACCCAACGGTCTTTTATCCAATTACGTTTTTAGCCTACAAGACACTCCCTTCCACTTAACTAGTGTGTAAAAGGACATTGACAAAGTGACAACTGCGAGGTCTTGACAAGACAATTGTGCGTACGTCGTACGTACAGTATATGACAGGATGAAGAAAATTGCGATATGATGAACTTAATAGTACCTAATAGTTTCATTTAATCAGAATTATGTGAGCACAACTGACGACAAACAAATTAGCCAAACTTACGTTACTCCTACACCTTATTTTGAAGTATACTGACATGACTTTAGGGTTATTTTTGCTTTTGATATGGCCATAATCCGACTTCTGTGAGATGGCCAATAAACTTGTAAGAAATACAAAGGACTTTAACCAGATGACCACTGGCTGACGACTACTCTAGCCAGCGTTGTTGTGTACAACAAATATTTTCCATTTGTAGATAATTTGTCCAAAAAAATGCCGCGCTAGAGTGACAGTTTTACCGGGTGGAAGAGTTTAGAAAAGTACTTGTAACCCAGTCAAGTCGGTACTTGGTACTTTTCTTCGTATAGCATAGCATTAAGTGCATACCCGGGTAGCTACCACTTTAAACTGTTAACACCACTTCTGACTGCATACCAAGATAGCAGTCCACCAATCTTGTGTGCATACCACATACCTATTGTTGAATAAAAAAATGTGCTTAGCCTGTCTGGCGTTAAGAATGCCATTTACGTACGTACGCATATATTTTTGATAAATGGTCTCATTATTAGTTTATCAAAGTTAAATATCTGGGTTGACATGAATCTAGTTTCTTATGTTTGTGAATCTTGTGCTCATGCTCAGTCATACAGTACTTTTGTTGCTAATCAAAGTATTTATGTAATCTCGCATGTAAAGCGACATAGGTAGTCATAGATGAAAGATATGTCTAAATGTCTAGGCTGTCATGTCACATTTTTTCCACGAAAATTCATATAATGCTACGTCAGTTTTTAGCCGGCAGCATCATGTAGCTAAATATTTAAAATGAAAGCCGAAAAGTATTTTGATTTGATGAAACCAATTTGATTCGTTGATAAAAGTGAACGATGACAGTTTTCTGTAAAACAAATTTTGCAGGTAATGGCGTCCATTGCAGTATCCTTGGGTTCTATGATTATCGGTTTCGGATCCGCCTACACATCTACGGCTCTTCCAACGATGAACGAAGCGCACAATTCAACTCTAATCATTGATCCAAACAGTCCAGAAGCATCATGGATTGGTAGCTTGCTACCACTGGGCGCACTTTTAGGAGGTATTTGTGGAGGGAGTTTCGTCGAGTATTTCGGGAGAAAGGCTACTATTTTAGCTACAGCCCTCCCCTTTATTTTATGTAAGTTAAATAAAGATAAGACCACCGTTTTTACCAGCAAACTATATCCTAAATCCTAATATAACCAACATATATGATAAATAAGATTGCAATGAAATAATAATGATCTTTAATAGCATGGTTGCTAATCGCCTTTGCACAAAGTGTCTGGATGGTTTATGCTGCAAGATCAATTGCTGGATTTAGTATTGGTGTCGCTTCACTCTCGCTACCGGTTTACCTCGCAGAAACTGTTCAGCCTGAAGTTAGGGGTGTGCTTGGTCTATTACCTACTTGTATTGGAAATATTGGTACGAAAAAATTTCATATGCAATTACATACACAGACTATTAATTATGTATGAATGAAACTCAAATCAGGACAATACACATTTTTTTGCAAAACCCTTTGTAGGAATTCTGATATGTTTTACTGCTGGAAGTTATTTATCATGGGACTCTCTGGCCACTTTGGGCGCTTGCCTGTCTGTGCCCTTTCTGGTGTGTATGTGTTTCATTCCAGAAACTCCTAGATGGTACATTGCAAAAGGTAAGACCAAACCATACATATAATAATTAGATGGAAAGCGCAGCACTAATTTTTTAGAAATGTTTAGTACATTTAAGTTTTGAATCAGTTGTAGATTTATATTTGTGAAAACACGACTAAGAATAGAATAGAAAAACGTTTACGAGAAATAAAGATTTCAACATTTTGACCATTATAACGGCCAAAGAGTTACTCGTTTAAAAAACTGAATGCGCCAATTGACTTTGGTAGGATTTCGAATGATATATTACAAGGTATATGTTGTACTTGGAAAATTTGAAACCGTTATACATATTGCTACCGTTAAAAAGATTAGGAGGAAAACCTCAAAACAAATACGTGTTGAGATTTGTAGACCTTGCATGTGGAAAAATAGCTGAAATAGTTTTTGAAAAAGTTGAACTGTAAAGATTCTAGAGCCAGGACGCACGGAACAGCCCATTTTAATAAGAGCTGCGCTCCTTCATAGTATATAGTGTGCATACCAAGAAAATTAAGATACAGCTAATAAGCTAACCCATTACTATAACCGCTGGTCTATCAGTTTCCATACTTCTGTTTCCTAATCTTAATAGGCCGAGAAGAATGTGCGGAAAAGGCACTTCAATGGCTCAGAGGCAGCGGAGCAGATATTCGCCCTGAACTGAATGAGATCAAGAATACTCACCTACTCAGCAAAAAATATGCCACATCGCTCAAAGACTTATTTGGAAAAACCTATCGCAAATCTATTCTCGCTTCGTTAGGTCTAATGTTTTTCCAGCAATTTAGCGGAATCAATGCCGTTATTTTTTACACGGTGTACATATTTGAAATATCCAACTCGTCGATTGACAGCAATTTGTCAACCATCATAGTAGGATGTGTTAATTTTGGTGCAGTATTCGTCGCAACGCTGCTGATTGACAGACTTGGTCGGAAAGTTCTTCTCCTCATTTCCAACGTACTTATGATATTTTGCTTGGGAATACTCGGTGGTTTCTTTTATATGAAAGAATACAATCCAGAAGCAATTAAAGAGCTAGGGTGGATTCCATTAGCTACATTTATGCTCTTTGTTGTGGCTTTCTCACTTGGGTTTGGACCCATTCGTAAGTATTGCAAAACAACGCAACTCATTTACTCGCTCATTTTTCACTCAGAACGTAACAACCTATATTTGTTTGATTATATTTTCAGCTTTGACAAGACCATTCCGAAGAATCTCATCTACAGCAAACCTCAAACCACTACCAATGGGCTTTTAAAATATTTTTATCAACTATCATAAATTTAGTGAATATAAGATAGACCATAGACAGGAAAAAACACGCCTTCAAAATTGTAATACATAATAACCTCCTTCACACCCACCGCCACCGGAAAAAACACAACGAATATAAAAATGGCCATTCAAATTATAGTATAACAAATCATTGACAAAGCAAAGTCATGACATGATTGCGATGCTTTTAGTACAAAATGAATAACTTGCTAAGTGAAAGTGTTTAATTTTAAAAATTGACAAAATGCGCTTTATCCATCACAAATTTTAAGAGACCAATACAAAATTATCAATTAGTACAAAATTTTGTGACAAAATCCTATTACATATCTTCCCTCTGAGGTAAAATTCGAAACTTTTCCCATCGAAAAGCTGCCAAGAAAATACTTTCACTTTCTATGAGTAAAAATCTTTAATTCGACTTTTAGTTTTTTTCATGTAAGCGAAACCAATAAAGGCGAGATATTTTTAACTCAACACAATCTGAATCTGAATGGTGTTCTTTGAAAATTTATGAAGACATTTCGGGATTTTTAAGTGACCCGCTATTCCCTGCGGTCCCGTTCTTATTTTACAGATTTTTTAAAAATATCAATAATTTGAAGTTTAAAAAATGACTTATGAGATAAACTGTTTCAAACTTCTGGTGTGTAAATAACTAAAATGACCTCAGATTAATAAGGTTATATACTTTACTGTACTTCACAGAACATGATTTTTTGCACAAAGTATTAGTTTTTTAAAAGTCGTGTTCTGTGGCAGTTGCAAATCAGCTTTCTTTTTGTGTTCATTGCTGAGTTGCGTTTACTTGCCTAACTACTTACTTCAAATACTGAAAATAACCTCTTTTTAAAACCACTCTGATCTCAAATCGGACATCCAGAAGCATTGCAACAGATAACTCTTATTACATGCGTTGCCATAAAATAAATACATGTCATGAGTGTCTCTCTATTCAAACAATCCTGATTTAATTCTTTTTCTGACGACTGTGCAAGCAAACTGTAAGCGCAAACACATATGCCACATGAATTTCGAATCAACGGTTGGAGACAAAACTACTCCGTCTGTGGGTGATTGAAATTGTAACTTCTATTTACGAGTAAACTTGGACTAACCAGGTATACCTGTAATACCTACCACGTTTTGGCAACGGGCGATATAAATCTAATTCTTTTCCTAGTTAATTATTAAAAAATATACATATATTATAGCTATATTAAATGTGTATATTAGTATATTAAAGTTTCTAGCAACTCTGTTTAGTTTTACAGTTGTTTAATGTAATAAATAGCCTTTTTTTGTCAATTCTGTTAATAATGCTTTTTCAATGTTTTATTAAAGTTTTGGATAGGATTAGAATTAGAAGTAGAATACAAAATGCATTTTTATGTACATTTAGATACAGGGCCACTGCCAGCAAAACTTTGAATGAAGGGAAGATATCCAATCATTATCTACGACCTATCACTCGTTCCAATTCTCCCTATGAAGAAAGAATGATTGGATATACCAATTCCCTACATTCAAAGTTTTCCTGGCAGTTGGTCCTGTACCTGAGCATAAATGCAGACGACTTCTACTAATTGAGTTTTGAGGTGAGATTTATGATACAGTTAGTGACGTAAAGATGAACAAGGTAAAAATGAATAAAGTTTTAACATGGTTTCATATGGAGCTTATTGTATTCATGAAATCTAATATGAACTTAATTTGGAAATTGGTAAAAGCGTTGCCAAATTCATTATGCAAAATTCTAGAGTTGTTTTCGAAAACAAGACGTGAACACGTACACATGGTGTTAGAAAAACTCTTCGAAATATTGAGTTCGAGACCAGTCAAAGAAATTTATGAATGGAGGTAGTGGAGAATACTGGTTATATACAGAATGATTTCTTCGCTAGGAAAATGTTATCATCCAATGTAACCGTGATGTTGTAAAACAGGAAAATAATGTGTAAGTGTGTTTGTTGCATGTGCAAACTTTATCATCGGCTTCTACTTTTCCACCAGGGCCTACTGCCCACCTACCCTACCCTCACTCGGAAACTGAAGCACATAAATACCACGCATGTCTTAATAAGGCAATTTGTTTTTGCTATTTAAGCTAATATATATCGTGCATTTAAGAAGATATTCGGATTTTAAAAAGGAATGACCTCATGACTCACCCATAACTTGAACTCTACAAATGGCACACGTATCACATTCAACATCCCACGACCACATTGCTACAGCATTCCACTTCTTCAGAGTAAACATTTTTTCATTCTTATTATTATCCAACTCAGCTCCTCCTATTTCCATCATTTCTTCAGCTACTGATCCACTGGATGCCATTTTTAGCAACGCCTGAAAAATATACATCACGACTCACGGTATAAATTTGCGAACTATCAATAAGCGAGTCTTGCTTGGGTAGGGTAAATTAGGGAACACGGTGGATTTTAGCCATCTAAAATATACATAACACAACCGATGGCTGAGGTCTGGATACGGACCCCATATTTTTTGGGGGTCCGTAACCCGACTCTGACTAATGTTGGTTGAAGTCGGGATACGGACCCAATACTTTTTTTTCCAAAAATAAGTTGAGAATCGAATGTTAAGTTGTGAATTGAGTTGAGAATTGAGTGAGAATCGAAATTATAAGTGAGTTGGAAGTTTGGAAATATCTTTATAATTGTTTAGGTTAGATAGGCTACGTTTAAGTTCTCAACTCAATTCACAACTTAACATTCGATTCTCAACTCAATTCACAATTCACAACTTAACATTCGATTCTCAACTCAATTCACAACTTTTTAACATTAACATTCGATTTTCAACTCAACATTCAATTTTTAACTTGATTTTTGGAAAAAAAAGTATGGGGTCCGTAACCCGACTTCAACCGCTTACATTCTAATAGTTGATTTTAAATTTTTCTCAGTCATCAGTTTGACTGTAAACATATTGAAAGCACGAGGAAACAGTTGACAGTTTCATAGACCAATAGAAAATTTACTTTTAACTATTGTCACGGAAAAATGTTTTATGGATTTTCCACACCATCGTAGATTGTGTGGAACCATCGGGTCCGGGAGCAAGGAACTCATTTTTAATTTTACCTACAACCTACTGTTAAATTGAAATTGGAAATTATCAGCTAATCAAATTTACATGAATCGCGGGCGTTACAAAATGTTTTTCTTTGAAGAAATATCCACTAATAAAAAACACAAGTTAAATTAATTTTGTTATTCGATCAACTGACCTTTACTTAAAAACTAAGTTAAAAATACACGAATGTCACTTTATGTGGAAATTAGGATTTTAAAGATTGGCATAATTTGTTACATTTTGTTTTTATCTTCATCAGCTGTGTGGCTTCGTAATTAAATTATGCATGCTGCATGCTCTACTAATAAATAATATTTTGCTTACCAATTACCAGATGTTTGCGGAAGAACTCCGTATATTTAAATACATAAGAACGAACAATTAAAACATGAAAATATATGAGTTCGTCGTCCGTCTGGTCCGTCAAATTAACAAATAGCAACAAGCAAGGGGAAAACCGAAAAATACTACTACCGAACTACCGATACCGATGCACAATTGCACATGCTTTTAGGTGCACGGGCAATGGGCATCCTGCTACAATCTCTCAATAGGGCGCGATAAAAGCATGAATACGATGGAAAAGTGTATCTTACCATTCTTACCTTCCTTATATGTGAGAATTTGAGAATAACACCAACCAAACAAAAAACATTTTTATTATTATGTTATTCTTGTTTCATGCGTTTCTGTAGATTTAGGTCAGATTCTGTAAAGTAGCTTGCGCATATTTAAATATCCTGCATTTAAAATGCTACGTGACCTTTGACCTCAGTTAAAAACTGTTGGCAGTTTTGAACACTACTCTCCCACACCTTCACTTTGGTGCATCACTTGATATAGATTTCCGCAGAAAATCGTATTTCAAATTTGAAAACTACTGGTCTTTGACCCCAATTTGCCCATGTGCTTCACTCAATAAAGTCTTGTTGACTAGACGTTGATTGCAAAAAACAGAACTCAAAAATTTGAACTCCAAGTCGAGACATTACGGTCATACAAAAGGTGAAAGGGAGAATCGGAACGGAGGAGGGTCCGTCAGGAGCATATCTATATAGTGGCTGTAGCTTTTGTCAACAGAAGCGCAAGCTAAGCAATGTTGAATTTGAATGTTATTTATTGCTGGTTACTGGAATGGAAGTAGGACTAATTTAGAATTAGACTGCGGTTTAAACTTAGGCCAAATGTCCGATAGTAAAATTATAAAGGCTGATTTTTTCACATATTACTGAAAATTAACTTAACAGTTCATAAGTTTGAGCTTTATAATTAGTAATATTATTGTCTCTAAAATTCCAAACGGTGGGGGTTAATCATAATCAAAACGTACAAAAACATTGCCTGTTGTTGTGTGTAGAATAACATAAGGTAGACAAAGTACTCATCGATGATCGTCAGGTTGTATTGATAATGCATCTTATTCGTCGATAACTATAAAACTACCTACTGCATACATATGTTTTTTTATTTTTTACTTCTTGATACAATAATGTAGAATGTACAAGTCAGATCAATAAATTACACTTTTTTACTTTCACAAAGAAACCTTATGAATTCATGAGGAAGGTGACTAGGTGACTAAACTGGGTAGTTACAACTTGACTATAGTGTGGAGATGGGAGCAGATACTAGCAAAGTTGTCAATAACTCATCAGCACGACTGGAATTTGAAGAAGAGAGAAGCAGTTTTTTGGGAAGGAACACGCTGACTGCAAGATCACTGTCTGTTCCCAACCCCGATGATTCGAGCGAAGATGTTTCTAACGATGACATAGCATCAGCAGGTATTATTTTTGGAAATATAGGCTCGCAAGAATTTACTTGACTTATACTTTTATTTCAGTATTATTGATTGTTTATTTATTGTCATTTTGTATCTTTCATTGAAGTTATTAAACAAAAACCTCCTCTAAAGCGTCGGAGTACTATGGTGGTTGTTAATCATGGACAAGAGAGTGTTGAAGGAGCCAGTCAAGATCCACTGTTGAAGAAACTGGAAGAACTCCACTTTTTCTATCCCTTAATGCACGACGTAGAAAAACGATCAGGCTTATTTGGAACACATAATAGAAAAGCACTTGCAGATATACAGTCAAAACTTCAGTCACTACCTGCCTTAAAAATTGTAAGAATGTATGAAGACAGGTTAAAGAACCATGCAGAGTGTGTGTCTGTCACACAAGCACAATTATCGTGTAATGTAAAGGAGACTGATGTACTGGTGAGCTCACTGCTCAAAACTTACGGAGAGCGTACCAAGATAACGGCTAAGCATGTGGATAGATTAAGCAAATTAGATGATTTAAAAAGAAATATGAGCAAATGTCAGGAAACTTTTAACGAATGTATAGCAATCGTGAAATTGGTGAATAATATGCTTCCACAAACTGAAAGACTGGATCCACTAACATGGATTGATGACGAAGCATCTGAGTGCATTGAGTGTGCATAATTAGGGCGATCAATGCTTTTTATACTTAAATATTTATGCCGATCATCTTCCACTTTCCGCATCGTTGTAATATTGAATTAATAATTATGAAATCTAGTTACCAGTGCCTTATATTTCTGACTATTATTACAAATACAAATACGCCCGAATATTCGTAATTTTGTCCCTCAGCTTGTATTAATGCTGTGCAATTATTAATTTCGAATGGATTTATGTCATGTCTCCAAACGCTAAGTCTGTGATAAAAGTACGTAATATTATAAAAAAATAATAATGAGACAATCAATGATTAGACAAGGAAATTCGCGAAAATTTATTTCAGAAACGTTATTCGATTAAATAGGCTACAACGTAGTTTTACATTTTAACAAACGAAATGTAGTATATTTATGGGTGAACCTTTGACAACTCAAGAATTTTTCACTATTAAAACATTAATTAACATTAACATATCCAACGACTAACGACACAACTCAATGAAATGCGAGTGCAAAACAGATATTTAAAAAAACTGAAAAAGACACACATACTTAATTCAAAACATAACTCACTAAAGTCACTATACTATTTTTTATCTATTAACAGTAGTGCTTTCAGGTTTAAATAGTTTTGACTTACTTACGTCTTACACATTTTAGTAGATATAATTAAGATATTACTTTATTTAATAATTCATGCTGTCACTGAAACAAGAAAAAAATTTACGCCATATAGTACAGTACATTACACCCAACAATTGCGAATACTAAAAATATGCGTGGTAGAGGTATCCAATACCCCGCATATTTATCACAGAAAAGTACAACCAGTTAAACAAATCCAAATCGCAGATATCAAAAACTATTCACTTCAGATGATATGGACAATCAATTCAAGCTACATACCTAGTTATTTTTAACATGCTTAAGCTGTTTCAATGAGAATCAAATTATAGTTAACGTCACTCGACTTTTCACATATTCTTCCCATGATTCTTATTGACAGTCAGTTAACCAGGTGAAGAGCGAAGAGGACTGTACAAATTTCGGTAATGACAGGCCAACATTGCTCCAAAAATCTGAAATTTTCAAATTACAGAAGGATACTGTAGGTGTAATGAAACATATATCGTCAAACTAGACAATTCACGCATAACTGAGATCGGACCATAGTACAAATCCAGTTTTTTTCTGTTTTATAATGCTTATCATTAACATTCAAGATCGCCACTCACTGATCCAGTTCATTTATGTTAGCACCAATACGAATGCAAATCATTAGCTTGGTTTAACACATCCCAACCCGATTCATTTCCTTACATTACTGGCACTAGAAGTACAGTTTTATTTATCACATGTAGTGTAGTGTAATATTACAGTTAAATCCGTCTGGCTTGGCTGCAAGCCTTTAATGTTAATAAATCTAATTTGCTTCACAGTAAGTGCATTTACCTAACTTTAAAAAAAGCAACTTGAAATAATAATTAACAGCATTATTTTATTTGATAAGTTTTTACAGTAATACATACAATAAAATAAAAATTGTGAGAATCATGAAGAATTATCCCCATGAAACAAGATAAGCAGCCGCGGAATAATGCTTTAAAAGCGTAGTAATTTGTTCACAGACCATTTATATTATATTATGTAACTACTTGACTAGAGATCACGATCTGATCTACAGGAATGCAGAAGGATTGCCTCCAGATGGGTCTTTTTGATTACGATACCGGACAGTGAGCCACACCCCGATAAACTGTGCATGCATCATTCATAAACGTCACATTCAATTCAACAAATATCCTTTATACATAGTTAATAGTGGTATTTCACACTGCTCGCTGGGTATTTAAGCATTTCAGCAGCATATCGACTTCAATTTATAAGTGAATTTATGCAATGTTTAACTTACCTCAGTAAAGCTGAAGAACAAGGAAACTCCTCCAGTCAATTGGAAGGCTTCTCCAATTACTTCTTGAATTTTTTCCGAGCATGTAGGACATTTACAACTTGTCGAGTTAAAACCATCGCAGTTACAGCCAATCTAAAAACAAAATATCATTTCGAGAGAGAATTCGATACCTATATTACCTACTAACTTTTAACATATATCATCTTGACTTGACTTGCGAACTTGATTACTAATCTATATCTATCAAATTTGAGACCATCATTCAATTAATGTCACCGTCACCATCAAAATTAAAATAAATGTATTTTTTATGTTGGTTAAATTTACTTACTACTTTTTCACAACCTGGATGTCCAAGAGGACCAGTATCGTTCAACTGATTATAACCACAACAAGTAAACTGTGATTGCACCCCATTTTTTGTGTCGTTGCCCACAGATTTCCATCCTTGCAAAGCTAATTGTCGTTGTGTAGTTTCACTGACAGCAAGACAAGCGCAGGCTATGCTAAACTGAATGATGAACAGCACGAATAAAATTACCATGTAGAAAAACAATAAAACTTGATGATGCTTTAGTGTAGCATAAATTCCCCCAACACTGACAATTAGAAGAAATACTCCACAAGCTATGATGCCTCCAATCTACAAATATAGAACCATGAATAAAGGAAGTTATTTAATTTCTTCCGTGAGGATTGTCAATCTTAATTTACGTACGCCATTTTACTTAGGGACTAATTTTGGAGTTACGCAAATTAGACAACGGACTTTACAGTGTCGGTCAATTACATGCAATACAATGGATTTTTCATTTTTAGAAGATGACCAGTAAAACTCGGTAATTGCTCCAAGAGCTAACCGTCAGTCAGTACGTTCAAGAACCAAAGATTTTGGCCACTAAAGGAGTATATGCAAAAACCCATGGTTTTGGGCTCCGAAAAAAGTTTTTCTAATTTTTGCCTAAAATGAAAGAGATCAAGTTACCTTGGAAAGCACTTATTTTTGTGAAAAAAAATTGATCCCCCATCGAGGACGGCGCTCACAAGAACGGGTTAATATCTAACATTTAACATTGATTTATCTTGAGTTTTTC